>SRSM01000787.1:0-60454 GCA_019593545.1 Apocynum venetum | reverse complement strand
TAGTGAATATTATATAATTATAAATTGTCTTAATTAAGCTGATGTTATATAAAATTAATGTTGGTGATTCCTTATTTACTTGTTGCAATTTTATTAAGAATCCTATACATGCTGGTTAGTAGTTTTGTTTAATTAAATTAGAGATTAATCTGTCTGAGTTGATCGGGATTAATATAATTTGTAAGGATAGGAATTTGTTTGAGCTGATCAGGATTATAAAACCAACTATTTAATAATGCATTTATCTATGATTAATCCCATGAAAATTATAACTTGATACTAGTTCATTTCTAACACCTTTTTGAAAGCCCTAAAGCTTTTAATGTCTTAATTTTGATTAATGACAAACATTGATGAGTACTAATGTCTTGTTTGTACAAATGATAGAGTTTTTGGATTCATGATTTAATCCATGCAAGGATAAGATTTCAAATCTTCAAGGAAGTATACAAGTCAAGACTATCAAGATTTGAAGACAAACTTTTATTGGATTACATAGGAACTAGAGGTATAGTTTTAGAGTTTAATATATTTTGATATTTCTACTTTTACCTCTAATTGAGTAATGGTTTCTAAAGGTTTCTCTATGAACTTAAAAAGCTATTTCAAAATGTTTTTAATATGTTAAAATAGGTTTTGGTATTTCGAAAACCATGCATTGTGATTTCAAAACTTAAATGGTTCATAAACTCTTGTTGGATTGATACCATAACTTATATGGTTGATTGAAATCATCATGTGTGTGTTAGAGTATTGTTGATACACAAATGAACATGTTTCAGTCGACCTAAAATGGTCCAGGTATCGTCCACAAGTCATTCAAGATGGGTTTTTACATTCAAAGGTGAATTTCGAGCAATCTTGGCAAATCATTACTCAAAGAGGTGATTGTGTTTCAAATTGATATATTTTCACATTAAGGTGATATCTATCAAACTCTTTATCTTTTGTTATTGAATGTAATTGTATCAAGGTTGTAAATAGCATAAAACCCTAAGTGTTAGGGTGAGCCTTGTGTAGGTTGTTTTGTTTTCAAGGTTTGTTTGTAAAACCTTTGGGTGAAGCTTGAATTGAATTTTATTGTTAGGATTCACTAAGGAGAGTGGTGAGATTATTGTATAATCAAGGTTGTGTTGTAAAATCGGATAAAAATCTAATTCACTCCCCTTTTAGGTTTTTCACTTTTTATATAATTTATATTCCAAATTCCTTTTTAATTCTATTCACAAATCTAAAATATCCAAAAATATTTATTTTAATTGTTATTTATTTTTTTCTCAAAATACTAAAAGCCTCAAAACCCTTTCCGATTAATTGTTTTAATTTAAGAGTTGACAAATCTCTCTGGATTTGATCCCTACTTTTACTATCTACATAGGAATTATTAGGTTTAAATTTAAGAGCCGTACGACAGACTTCATCAAATTTTGGCTCCGTTTCCGAGGATTTCTTTTAATTTCTTCTATTAAAATTGTTAATCTTTTTATTTTGTTACAGATTTCATTCCTTTGGTGATAAGGTACTACTCTATAATTCTTGTCTGAGACTGTTTTCAGGAAAGCTAAAGTCAAGCTGGATTGGCCAATTTGTTATCATTAATATCTTTAATCACGGGTCAGTGGAGGTAAAAAGTCTTCAAACGAGCAAAAATTTTAAAGTGAATGGTCATCTCCTTAAACCTTTTCATGAAAGATTTGTCGGATAAATTATCGATTCCGTTGCTTTTGGAAGACCCACCACTAGAAAGGAATTGAAATTTGTGCTTGTTGAGTCTAAGACGTTAAACAAGGGCGTTGTGTGGGAGACAACCCATC
This sequence comes from Apocynum venetum, assembly GCA_019593545.1. NCBI lineage: Eukaryota > Viridiplantae > Streptophyta > Magnoliopsida > Gentianales > Apocynaceae > Apocynum > Apocynum venetum. The sequence continues at coordinate 58,640 of SRSM01000787.1, read as the reverse complement.
GCTTTCATTAATACTTTTGATTTATTTGATTTTCCTTTTCACTTTTTAGCTTGCAGGTGTAACAGAAATTGTTGAATATGTGTCTTCTCGGATACTAAAAGACGACGTATTTAAGTTAATTAAATGTCCAACAGTGATTAAACACAGCTTTAATTAGCTTGCTTAATTGTTGAAAGAATCACCAAATGATTTCTGCAATTTCCTTTCAAGAGTAAATTTCATTTGCAAGGTATTTCTTTCCTTTTTACATTTTAGTTTGTCTTTCCATCCCTTCTTTCTCTCTATCTCTTTGTTACATAATGGATGATTCTTTAATGAAAATGAGAAGATAATATCCATTGCTCCCTATTAATTATTTGAGAAAAATATATCTGATGAGAATGGAACGTATAAATTACTAGTATCCATTAGAATGCGTGAGGATATTAGGTGGATAATTGAAGCTAAGGTCTGAATTAGTGATGAACATCCAACTTTTCCCAAACGTTCGCATGGGTTGAGAAAAAATAGTTATGCAAAAAAATGAAGAGTTAAAAGAATGAGAGTTTGTTATAAATGTGCTAGATGAAACTGTGATGACAGTTGTTGTTCACTTGGGTATTTATTCGATAATCGGGAAGACAAAATTGCTTTCATTAAGAATGGACTGAGTAAAGAGTCATTAGATGATATCAAACTGATTCTTGATTAGCATTCTAGTGGATACGTTCAAATGAAAATTCTTGGGTTATGGAAACAATTGAAAATTGAACAACTCCGGTACAGTCTTCGGTATCTTAATTTAAACAATCCTGTTTGCCAGTTTTTAAGAAAGCTAGATGAACAGCATACTCCCGACTCATAAAAGGTGTTTGAAACCATTACTGGACGTAAAACCAGAGGAAGATGTGAACCACAATCACAACTACTTGTTTTTATTTGTTTCTTCCTTGATTTGTTTTATTTGTTTGTTTTTTTTAGTGTGTAATAGAACCACTTTTGAAGTCATTACTATGGAAGGTCAATCAATAAGAAGTGAAAGTCCTAAAGCTTTTAATGCCTTAATTTTGATTAATGACAAACATTGATTATGACTAATGTCTTGTTTGTACAAGTGATTGAGTTTTTGGATTCACGATTTAATCCATGCAAGGACAAGATTTCAAGTCTTCAAGGAAGTATACAAGTCAAGACTATCAAGATTTTAAGACAAGCTTTTATTGGATTACATAGGAACTAGATGTATAGTTTTAGAGTTTAATATATTTTGATATCTCTACTTTTACCTCTAATTTAGTAATGGTTTCGAAAGGTTGCTCTATAAACCTAAAAAGCTATTTCAAAATGTTTTTAATATGTTAAAATATGTTTTGGTATTTCGAAAACCATGCATTGTGATTTCAAAACATAAATGGTTAATAAACTCTTGTTAGATTGATACCATAACTTATATGGTTGATTGAAATCATCATTTATGTGTTAGAGTATTGTTGATACACAAATGAACATGTTTCAGTCAACCTAAAGTGGTCCAGGTATCATTCACAAGTTAGTTTATCTTGTGGATGCATGTGTTGTCAAATTTGTTCATTTGTCAACTTGTGGACGACCATGCGGTGAACCGCAAGTGAAATGAGGTCGACCACAAGTGAGGTGAGGTCGAGCGCAAGATGAAAATCATCATCCGAAGGTTGTCCAATGAGCTTGCGGATTATGTTGCGGATGATGCACCGATCGACTGCAAATTGCTAGTGGATTTCCAAGAGCTTTATTTTTTACTGTTAGGAACAAACCTATAAATACCAAAACCTTTGGAAGTCTTTCTAAGAACAATTTTTGAGCAAAAACATTGTATATCTTGATCCTATAACATCTTAGAAACATTCCAAAACCCTTTCTAAACATCAATCTTGTTAAAATCATTCAAGAGGGTTATTACATTCAAAGGTGAATTTTGAGCAATCTTGGCAAATCATTACTCAAAGAGGTGATTGTTTTTCAAATTAATATATTTTCACATTAAGGTGATATCTATCAAACTCTTTATCTCTTATTATTGAATGTAATTGTATCAATGTTGCAATTAGCATATAATCCTAAGTGTTAGGGTGAACCTTGTGTAGGTTGTTTTGTTTTCAAGGTTTGTTTGTAAAACCTTTGGGTGAACCTTGAATTGATTTGTTTTGTTATGATTCACTAAAGAGAGTGATGAGATTATTATATAATCAAGGTTGTGTGATGTACTCATTGTATAATCCTATTCCATTGAAGGAATTGACAACCAGAAACTAATAATCTAGAATCTTCCAAATAATTATGCTCACAAAGTCAAAGACAAGGTAGCGAAAATGACGAGCGTGTCGTTGCGCTCGTCAAATTAATACCAAACTCAACCAACTTATGCAGTTAGGACAAGTAAGGGTCGAACCCACAGAGACTTGTAAAATTTTAGAACAAGTAAACTAATCAAGATTAGGGGGGAAATATTTGATTTTTATTTTAAAAGAATAAACTTTAAATAAATTTACTCACAAATTAATTAAGAATCAAAGAAAAGAAAAACGTTAGCAAGGACTTTGTATTTCGGTTTTACTTATTCGGGATTAATCATTGATAATAAACTATTTGAGTAGTGACTTAGAATTTCGCGTAGCGCAGCAAATTCCGATTCCTATAAAGTTAGGTTAATTCCCGAGAAGCACGGCAAATTAACTTTAACCTAATTAAACTAAATTACCGAATCGCTCGCATAAAATAGTCAATTAAGTTATTCAGCTCGAGGACAACATCAACACAAATTACATAAAATTAATGGCCGATTAAAATCATGCAATTCGTTTCAAACAATTCCCTATCAATTAATCAAACACAGATTTAAATTAATAAATAGTTACTACTTTTGGTTACCGAAAACCGATTCTGCATAACCCTAGTTAATCAATTATACAAAACAATTAAGATGGCCAATAATAATTGAAATAACACAATTGATAGAATAAAACCAAGAATTGTTCAAATACTCAAATAGAAATAATGATCCCTTGAAAAGATTGGGTTTTTAATTACAAAACATAAATCTCATATCCCCGAATAAAGTAAACCTAATACATATCCTTGCCAACTAAAAACGTTTACTCACAAAACATAAAGGAAAACATCATAAAAAGATTAAGGGAAAGAGAGAAACTCATTAGATGGAAATCCGATTTCCCGAGAAGCTCCGACCCTTGATCTCCTACAATGCTCGGGAAGAAAATATCTAAGGTGTTTGACACCCTAAACTAAACTATTAAGGCCTATATATAGTTAGAAAAAGGTCCTAGGGTAGTTTATACAAGAATCCTAATTAGAAACTACTTAAAACTTGAATTCGGAAAGTGGACGCCCGAGTCTTCAAAGTGGACGCCTGAGTAGATGATACGCGTCCACTTTACTGTCAATCTTCTGAGAGTGGACGCGTGAGATTTGGTGGACGCGTCCACCTTCTTGCCTTGCGCGTCCACTTGGTCTCCCTGCGCGTCCACTTTACTGTCCAACTTCTGAGGGTGGACGCGTGCGATTTGGTGGACGCGTCCACCTCCTGGCCTTGCGCGTCCACTTGACTGTCCTGCGCGTCCACTTCTCTGTTCTTCTAAATATCCATCCTCAAATTCCCGATTTCTTCTAATTTCATTCCAACATCTTCTAAATCTTCTAAAGACCTGAAAACAAAAGTAATAGTGTAAAGAATCATTAAAATCACCAAAACACATAATTAGCTAGATTTAAACTTAATAAACATCATAATAACCCATAGAAAACTAAGCTAATTATGGTTCAATCAAATTCCCCCACACTACACCTTTGCTTGCCCTCAAGCAAACTTATAAATCAAAGAAAATAGAATAACAACTAAATGCCTCAGGACAAATTGATCAATTTCAAGAACTTCAATACACTTGTACCAAATTCTCTTCAATAATTCTCAAAGTCATCTATCAACTCTACATTTTAAAAATGAATCGTGCAAGTGTGAAACATCATTACTCACAAACTCATTGTCAAAGTTAACTATCCTTAACATGGCTGAAAAACTTTAGAAATCCATAAAAAAAATCCATTTTAGAATTAAAATCGTTCACAAGTAACAAAGACAAATTCAATCAAGTCACAATTAACTTAAACACATCATAGTCATACCATAAGTAATATTCACACTACCATAGGCTTGAAATCTCACACATCTCTCCACTAATGGGAAGAATAAAGTCGACTTGAGTCAAATTGGACTTGAAGCACGTAACGTTAGGCTTGGGTGTTGGTTAACAAAGAAAGGTAAGGTAAACAAAGTAGTCAAAAGAATTACACAAAAGGATAAAAGAATTCGAAACCAAAGCTCTTCAATTGACACTTCTCCTTATTTACATTCAATCATATCAACCAACTCATATACTTCGGACAATCTTGGAACTCTTTTGTTTTCTCTATTTCTCAAGTGCACTCTTTTTCTTTTCTTTTTTTTTTCTTTTCTTTCTTTTTAAGCACTTCACTCTTTTTCATCAAATGTCTCTCTTTTCTTTTGGACTTTTGCTCTCTTTTCTTTAGTAGAGAAGACAAACTCTTTAAAAATTCCAAGATACGTTCCATCAACCCTCAACACACTTTGCAAAACCTTTTCAACACCTTTTTATCATAATCATAAACTTCACAAGTGTCAATCTAAAGATATTTCAAAGAAATCTCCTGACAATTATAACATATAAAGGTTTTAAACGTTATTCTCAAAGGCTTACAAAGAAAGATAATAATGGATTCATCCATCACAACATTAAATTTCAAAATAGGATCGAGGGGTATAATATAGAAAGGGTGGCACAAGAAAGGCTCAAACGTCTAAAGAAGGCCTTATGTCATCCCCAAGTCAACCAAATTCAATCATATTTCGCCTCAAGAGTGTGAAAAAACAAGTTCTAGAGTGTCTAAATTGACCATAAATGTATCTAAGTCAAAAGTAAACTCAATCTCATTCAAACTTGTCAAAAGTGATTTCAAAAATCAAGTTTTTTACTAAAAATAAGCCATGTCAATTCAAATTAACTACAACAAATCATCCATAAATAACAACTTTGAATTTTTACCAAAAACAAATCGTAGAGTGTCAAGATTCCTCATAATAAATAGAGAATTTAAAGCACAAATAATATCGAAACTCTATCAATTAACATAGACTTGCATAATTTTCCTCATAGGCATAACAAACACACAAACATACTTAAAAACAAAACTTTTTTTTTTTTTTGCACAAAAACGACAATAAACAATAATAACAATAAACGAAAACAGAAAAACACAAACATTAAAAACAAGACTCCCCCACACTGGGACGAGACATTGTCCGCAATGTCACAACACAAGTAAGAGAAGAAAAATAAACAAAGAGAGAAAAAGAAAGAAGTCACCTGAGGGGAGGTCTAGGAAGGGAAGCTCGAAGCGCAGAAACTTGTTCCTCAATAGACACAAGTCGTCCCTCAATAGCAATCAATTGTGCGTCTTGACGCGCCTGATTCTCGAGAATTTTTGACTGATTCATATGCAACTGATTTAATTGATCAAGAATCACATCCTCACGAGAACTAGACGGTCCAGCAGAAGATGTAGGCACCTCCGGAATCCCTGGCTTTATCTCCTCATCATCATTAGAATCCTCTGCCGATGACGGCTCAGAAACCGGCCTCTTAGAACTAGAACTCTTTGGTGGAAGACGGCCTTGCTCCCGTTCTGTTTGACAAACCCGAGGGTGCATCCACTCGCCCCGGTGATACTCATGACCAAACGACCGTAAGAGGTCCAAGGAAACAACCCGAGAAGAGGAGATACGTTCCCGACGAACCGTGTCCGTCATAGGTATCCTGAGATGCTCAAAATAACTAGAAAGTAACAAAACATATGGAAAAGTTTTCTTGTGAGATTTTTGTTTTACCACTTCTCGTATATTAGCAATAATCAACCGAGCCAACGGAATACCAGACAATGTATCACCTAAGCCATTAGTTAAACGATAAAGAAAGTAAAGATCTGAATAGCGCATTTCATTATGAGATGATGACTTAGGTATAACATTATGACCAAGAATATGCACAATGAGACGTGGAAAAGCCTGAAGATCTTTAGCCATAAGCTTATACTTTTCACGCACTCTTCCAGTTTTTCTCTGGTATAAACCAAAAACAGAGCATGCATCCTCAAAATTATATGTCGGATCAGTAGTAACTTGTTGCCAATGAAACGCAGGTAAAGGGCCTTCGTTAGGAGAATTCAGAAAATTAGACAAAGAAGCACATGTAATATCAACTAAATGACTCCGTACGAAAGAAATGATCCTATTGTTATCTTCATTATGTTTATTATCTATATTAGCATAGAATTCACAGATAATTTGAGGGTAATATTCCTGACCCAAATCAAGAATGTCTTCCCACCCCAAAGTGCGGAAAGTATCTCGAATATTAAAAACAGATTCAGCATCAGGAGACAAGGGATGCTCAATTAACAATGTACGATCCTTATGGGAATCATACCTACTCAGAATTTTCCAAACTAGTAAACCGAGATTGATCATAAACAGCTCTAGAAGTTCTCCCACGTTTAACACCAAGATTCTTAGTTCTAGGCATGATATTAACCAAAAAAAATTCCAATAATGTAATGACAAAGAAACAAAACCCACACAAAAGTCAGCAATTCTCTCGCAAAAATAACTGATTGAAAGTTTAGAGAAACTTCCCTGTGAAAGCTGCGAATTTTGCACCAGAAAACTCACCAAGAAGGTTACAAACACAGCAAACCGTGAATGGAATCTCGGGCTTAATTTTGGGAGTGAAAGATACGTGCACAATGATGGTGAAAGGTGGACGGTTGAGGCAGAGGAACGGACGCGGAAGAAGCGCAGCAACGGCAAAGAGAGACGCGACCAGAAGAAGAAAAAGAGAAGAAAAGAAAAGAAAAGAAATTAAAGAAGAAAAAGGAGTATTAAAAAAAATGTAACTTACTTAAATGACATAGCTTCGTTGGATTTTATCTGGAAATTGCGTTTTTGTTTTTTTCTTTTCTGGAAAGTGGCCGCGTGAAGTAATTGGTGCGTCCACTTGGACGCGTGAGAGGGGAATGACGCGTCCACTCTCAGTAATTCTTCCCAGAGGTGGCCGCGTGAAGTAGCTTGACGCGTCCACTTGGACGCGTGAGAGGAAGTTCGCGCGTCCACTCTCAGTAGTTTCTGTCATCTGATGTTTTTTGTTTATTTCACAATAATTGGACTTTGGACCAATGTTAAACCTTCCCTATACCTGTAAACAAAATAAAATAACAACTAAATAATAGAAACAAAATATAAAAGAAAATAGAAGAATATTCATTTGGGTTGCCTCCCAAAAAAGCGCCTTTGTTTAAAGTCGTTGGCTCGACACAGTTCATGCTCAGATTTTGAAAGACGATGGTTGAAGAAACTGAACGGCCTCCACCTCGTGGTTGACAAATTCTTCATAATAAAGCTTCAGGCGATGGCCATTGACTTTAAAAACTTTCCCTGTATCAAGACTTTGAATTTCTACAGCTCCATGATCAAAAACATTAACTACGAGAAAAGGTCCTATCCATCTACTCATCAACTTGCTTGGAAAGAGTTTCAATCTAGAATTGTACAATAAAACCTTATCACCTCGATTAAAACTCTTCCGGACAATATGTTTATCATGATAACTGCGTGCTTTCTCTTTACAAATTAAAGCATTTTGGTAAGCGTCATTCCGCAATTCTTCCAATTCCTGAATTTGTAATTTTCTATTGACTAAAGCATCAGGAAAATTCAAATGAGTTTTCTTGATAGCCCAATAAGCTCTATGTTCAAGTTCTACAGGAAGATGACATGCTTTCCCGAACACCAATCGATATGGAGACATTCCTATAGGTGTCTTATATGCTGTTCTATATGCCCATAATGCATCCCCCAATCGCACACTCCAATCTTTTCTGTTAGGGTTAACCACTTTTTCCAAGATTGATTTAATTTCCCTATTAGAAACCTCGGCTTGACCATTAGTTTGGGGATGATATGCAGTAGAAACTCTGTGGGTTATTTGGTATTTTGCAAATAAAGCCCCAACTATTTTGTTACAAAAATGCATACCTCTGTCACTAATAATTGCTTTAGGAAAACCAAACCTGTTAAAAATATTATCCTTGACAAAAGAGACAACAACTTTAGCATCATTAGTTCTGGAAGCTTTAGCTTCCACCCACTTAGACACATAATCCACTGCTAGCAAAATATAATTGTTACCTTGGGAAGAAGGGAAAGGACCCATGAAATCAATCCCCCATACATCAAAAATTTCAGTTACCAGGATAGACTGGAAGGGCATCTCATGCTTCTTAGTTATTTTCCCAATTCTTTGGCATTCGTTGCATTGCTTACAGAACAAATATGCATCCTTGTTTAAACTAGGCCAATAGAACCCACATTCGAGCACTTTATGAGCAGTTCTTCTAGGACCAAAATGACCTCCACATTCATAGGTATGACAAAAAGTTAGAATAGAGTGAGTTTCAGTGCCCGGTACACACCTACGAATAATATTATCTGAACATATCTTAAACAAATACGGGTCATCCCATAAATAGTATTTGGCATCACTTTTAATTTTGTCCTTCTGAGATCTAGAAAGTACTTTAGGCAATTCCCTTGTAACCAAATAATTTACTATATCAGCATACCAAGGCAAACTACCATGCAAAGCATATAAGTGCTCATTAGGAAATAATTCAGTGATAGAAAGTAATTCACCGTCATAAGTAAGCCTACTCAGGTGGTCGGCCACATAGTTTTCAGCTCCTTTCTTGTCAAATTCTTGGAGTAACAGGATCCATCTTAATAACCTTGGTTTGGACTCTTTCTTTTTCAAGAGATGTCGTAAAGCTGCATGATCAGAGAAAACAATGACTTTAGTTCCTAGGAGATATGAACGAAATTTTTCCAGAGCAAAAATGATAGCATAAAGTTCCTTTTCCGTTGTTGTGTAGTTACACTGTGCGTCATCGAGTGTTTTAGAAGCATAGTAAATAACATGAGGCACTTTATCTACTCTTTGTCCTAATATGGCACCAACCGCTCGATCACTAGCATCACACATGATTTCAAAAGGTAGGTTCCAATCAGGAGCTTGAATTATGGGGGCGGAAATCAATTTCTCTTTTAAAGTTTCAAAAGCATTCTTACAATCATCATTGAAATGAAATGGCACATCTTTTTGTAACAACATACACAAGGGTTGAGAAATTTTGGAAAAATCTTTAATGAATCTTCTATAAAAACCTGCATGCCCCAGGAAAGCTCGTATTTCTCGTACAGAGGAAGGATAAGGAAGAGATTTTACCACATCAATTTTAGCTTTGTCTACCTGAAGGCCTTTTGCTGAGACCACATGTCCCAGTACGATTCCTTGCTCAACCATGAAATGACACTTTTCATAATTCAATACAAGGTTAGAATCAATGCACCTTTTAAGAATGAGTTCTAAATTATCCAAACATTCATCAAAAGAATCTCCATACACTGTGAAGTCATCCATGAAGATTTCAATTATATTAGTCACATAATCAGAGAATACAGACATCATGCATCTTTGAAAAGTAGCAGGTGCATTACATAACCCAAAAGGCATGCGCCTATATGCATAAGTTCCAAAAGGACATGTGAACGTGGTTTTATCTTGATCCTCATGGGCAATAGAAATTTGAAAATAACCAGAAAAACCATCAAGAAAACAATAGTTAGACCTACCCGATAAACGTTCAAGCATTTGATCCATAAATGGAAGGGGAAAATGATCTTTTCTAGTAGCTGAATTCAATTTTCGGTAATCAATGCAAACACGCCAACCATTTTGAACTCTTGTAGGTACTTTTTCTCCTTCCTTGTTTTCAATGACAGTAATTCCAGTTTTCTTAGGAACGACATGAGCTGGGCTAACCCATTGGGAATCAGTAACAGGGAATATTATACCTGCATCTAACAATTTCAAGATTTCTTTTTTCACAACATCCATCATAGGAGGGTTTAATCTCCTTTGTGATTCCCTAGTTGCATGAGTGCCATCTTCTAATAAAATGCGATGCATACATGTAGAAGGACTAATTCCTTTTATATCAGCTAAAGTCCAACCTATGGCAGTTTTATGTGCTCGTAACACAGCAATTAACCTTTCCTCTTGTTTGGAAGTAAGATTATTAGCAATTATAACAGGCAATTCCTCGCCATTACCTAAATATGTGTATTTTAAATGTGAAGGCAAAGGTTTAAGCTCAAGGGAAGGTGGACATATAACCGATGGAAGCATCTTATCATGAAAAGTGGGTAATGCAATTGTAGATTCTACTTGTGGATATGCAGACAATTCTTTTACAGCCATCTTTAAATCATGATCACATTCTACAGATAATTTGTCAAGTTTATGCTCATCAATACTCATGCTCATAATTGTTTGCATCATTTCAACATAACTCAAATTGTAAACATCTTGAACAAGAGGATCAATTATATCAACCACCGAAACCGAAGAGAACTCATCACATGGATATTTCATAGCATCAAAGATATTAAATGATATAATTTCCCCATCAAATTCCATTGACAATGTTCCTTCGTTAACATCAATTTTAGTTCTTGCGGTTTTCAAGAATGGTCTGCCAAGCAAAATTGGGGAATGAGATGTAGATGAATTATTTCCATCTTCAGTTTTTAAAATATAAAAATCTGCAGGAAATATCAAGTTATTAACTTTGACCAATACATCCTCAATTACCCCTTCGGGATATGCAATGGACCTATCTGCTAATTGCACAATAACTCGAGTAGATTTTAAGGGTCCAAGATTTAATGAAGCATAGAGAGAATATGGCATAACGTTAATAGATGCGCCTAAATCTAATATGCATCCTGAAATAACTTTATCACCAATAACACAAGGGATGGCAAACATACCTGGGTCCTTTTGCTTGGGTGGAAGTTTCTGCTGAAGAACTGCAGAAACACACTCCCCCACACTTACCTTTTCATTACCCTTGAGCTTCCTTTTATTTGTGCATAATTCTTTGAGAAATTTAGCATATCGAGGAATCTGGCGGATAGCATCAAGAAGAGGTATGTTTACCTCTACTTTCTTAAAGATATCGAGAACATCTTTCTCCTCCTCTTCTTTCCGATTTTTAGCTAATCTTAAAGGAAAAGGAGAAGGTATTTTAGATTGAGAATTGGTTTCAAATTTTGGGGGTTCACTTCCACTTGATACATTTGGACCCTGGCTTGATTTAATCTCCAATTCTTCTTCAGCATCTGCAACTGCCTAGGCTCTATTAACTCCTTTCCACTCCGTAGAATAATGGCATTAGCATTTTCTCGAGGGTTGATGGGTTGAGAAGGGAGTTTTGTGAATAAATGAGATTTAATTTGACTGACTTCGGAGGCCAATTGTCCTACTTGAGTTTCAAGATTCTGTATACTGGATTTAGTCTCCTTCTGAAAAGTCATTGTGTTAGCAGCAATTGATTTAACCATATCCTCTAAAGACATACCTTGAGATTGAGCTTGTTGAGGTGATTGATTTAATGGTTGAACGGGAAGAATGCCATGTGGGTGTGGATGTTGAAGATTATTCGGTCTGGCTCCTGAATTTCCCCACCTAAAATTTGGATGATCCTTCCATCCCTCATTATAGGTATTAGAGTAGGGATTATACTTCCTTTGTGGATTCTGAAAATTTCCGACAGCATTAACCTGTTCATCTTCAAAAAGCGTGGGGCAACTGTCCGTTGAATGTTCAATCATCTGTCCAACCATGTTAGTAAGATTTTTAACTTGAACTTCAAGATTGGAAGAACTTACCTCATTTACCTTCCTAGGAGGTTCGTTCCTTGTATTGAATGATTGAGCATTATCTGCCATGTTCGCAATCAAATTTCTTGCTTCTTCCGGTGATTGGTCCATAAATACTCCACCACTAGCTGCATCAACTGCAGTCCTGTCAGTAGGCACCATTCCTTCATAAAAATATTGGATAAGTAAATGATCTGGAATTTGATGATTAGGACAGCTAGCAATCAATCTTTTAAATCTTTCCCAGTAGTCATATAATGATTCCCCAAAACCTTGGCGTATGCCACTAATTTCCTTTCTAATGTTAGAGATTTTAGAAGCAGGAAAATATTTTCTTAAAAATATCTTTTCCATATCAGCCCATTCAGTTATTGACCCCGAAGGTAGTTCGTAAAGCCAATCTTTAGCATTACCTTGCAGACTAAATGGAAAAGCTCTTAGCTTTATAATATCATCAGTAACATTAGAGGGTTTCAAATTAGTGCAATGCGTATGAAATTCCTGAAGAAACCTATATGGGTTATCTCCGGCCATGCCATGGAAAGTAGGGATATTTTGCACAAAACCTGTGTGAAGTTTAAAATTTTCATTGACTTCAGGAAAAACAATGCAAAGCGGTTGATTGCTAATAGTGGGTGCAGCTAGTTCCCTTAAAGTTCTCCTAACCACCACATTGTTATTATTGTTAGCCATAATGCAAGAGGGGGTAGGAATGATTTCACCGAAATCGCCTTGTAGATTTGAATGATTAATGGTTCCTTCTCTTGTATCTCTCCCGTTTTCGTCCACAGGATTTGAAGACTCCAATTCTTTCGAGCTAACACCAAGAGTCTTTCCACTACGAAGGCGCATAAACAATTGTCAATCTTTTACTTTGTCCCCGGCAACGGCGCCAAAATTTGACGAGCGTGTCGTTGCGCTCGTCAAATTAATACCAAACTCAACCAACTTATGCAGTTAGGGCAAGTAAGGGTCGAACCCACAGAGACTTGTAAAATTTTAGAACAAGTAAACTAATCAAGATTAGGGGGGAAAGATTTGATTTTTATTTTAAAAGAATAAACTTTAAATAAATTTAAAGTAAACCTAATACATATCCTTGCCAACTAAAAACGTTTACTCACAAAACATAAAGCAAAACATCATAAAAAGATTAAGGGAAAGAGAGAAACTCATTAGATGGAAATCCGATTTCCCGAGAAGCTCCGACCCTTGATCTCCTACAATGCTCGGGAAGAAAATATCTAAGGTGTTTGACACCCTAAACTAAACTATTAAGGCCTATATATAGTTAGAAAAAGGTCCTAGGGTAGTTTATACAAGAATCCTAATTAGAAACTACTTAAAACAATCTTAAAACTTGAATTCGGAAAGTGGACGCCCGAGTCTTCAAAGTGAACGCCTGAGTAGATGATACGCGTCCACTTTACTGTCAATCTTCTGAGAGTGGACGCCTGAGATTTGGTGGACGCGTCCACCTTCTTGCCTTGCGCGTCCACTTGGTCTCCCTGCGCGTCCACTTTACTGTCCAACTTCTGAGGGTGGACGCGTGCGATTTGGTGGATGCGTCCACCTCCTGGCCTTGCGCGTCCACTTGACTGTCCTGCGCGTCCACTTCTCTGTTCTTCTAAATATCCATCCTCAAATTCCCGATTTCTTCTAATTTCATTCCAACATCTTCTAAATCTTCTAAAGACCTGAAAACAAAAGTAATAGTGTAAAGAATCATTAAAATCACCAAAACACATAATTAGCTAGATTTAAACTTAATAAACATCATAATAACCCATAGAAAACTAAGCTAATTATGGTTCAATCAGAAAAACAATGAACTTGTTTTGGGAAACAAGGCTAAAAGCAAGAAACTTGTTTTATGGAGTGAAACAAGGCTGAAATAAGGAATTTGTTTTATGGAGAAGACAAGGATGAATATAAGGATATTTTTTTTAAGGCTTTACTTTCTTTTTCTTTTAATAGGATTTTACTTTAGAATATTGTAAAACTTTATGCCATTTAGGAACTTTCTTTATTTGTCTTTGATTGAAACGTGTCCCTATGTTTAAGGGTCTATTTCAGAATATTCAAGGCTAATTAGGGCATGGAAATTCATGGAAAATGCTTATATATATTGTAAGTACTTGATTGAGAAATCAGATCAGTTTGAAATCAAATTATTGAGAGTTGTTTCTCTTTAATTCTTAAACAAACTTCTTGAACTTATCGGATTTCCATGGTGTTCATTCCAGACTTATCAATTAGACCTTCCATAGCAGATTGTGGCGTTATCACATACCAGAGCTCGTACTTCTTTATTAGCACCAGGTGAAAGTTCCATCCCAAAACCGGTTAGAATCAATCTTGGAGGCTGATTTGATTTGGGTTGCGTCAGTTTCTTGGCATAGTTCGTATCATAATTTCATTCTTGTTTGTGTTGCATCGTCACATTTTTCCATCCTATTGTATTCTGGACAGCTTGAAACCTCAATTTTCCAACTCTTTTTAAGCCTAGCAACCTCATTGACTATATTGTCATCAAAGTCCTGAAGACCTTGGTCAACAAATTCTTATTCACCCTTACTGTCTTAATAATACGGGTCATGAATGTCATCAACATCAGAACCACTATTTTTCTTAGGATGCTCTTCCATAACCATCTTCCCAAGTGCCTTTTCAATTAACCTTGAGCTTAAGGGTTCACTTGCAATTTTTTTAGTGGTTTCCATGCTAGGTTCCATTAGTTTCACACTTGGACATTTATTTAGGTCACATTCTACAACAGTTGGGATCTCACATTTATGGGTACCTCAAACCCTTTTCCCATATCATTTCCAGTAACAATAATATGCACATCTTCAAAAGGTTGTGATTGGGAAATAAGTAGATTGTCAACTGATATTGTCGAAGAAATAACATCTTTAGTGAAACTTGCACTAACTGGTTCGACATCTACTTCAATCTCTTGCACCTCTACATCATCCTACTTCAATCTCTTGCATCGCTTTGTTTCTATCAATGTCTTGAGAAACAAGAGGGGGCTCCTCCAGCACAGAAACCGTACCATCTAACTTTTTCACCACACCAAGTAGCCCTTCACGGACAGAAATCAATTTCTTCTTCAAAACAGCATCTTTACTCACAACGGCAGAGTCCAAATCAATCTCATCCTCATCAAGGGCAACCATTTGGTAATGGGCTCATCCTGTAATGCCGCATACCAATCAAAATACATCATCATTTCTTGTGAATCAATTATGGGTATAGAAAGAGGAAGAAGATGTTTGTTTAACAAACAAAAAAATAAGAGGAAGAAGATCAAGCAGTATTTTGTAGTTAGAAAAGGAGTGGTTTCGGAATCTTATAAATAGTAATACATATTTCCTAAACTGAAATTGATCTTGATTTCCCTAATTACATTTGGATTTGGATTTCCATCTATAAAATTATCTCAAGGAATTTCGTATATAAAATATTTTTTTCCTCTAAAAAATTTCAAACTTTAAATTTTCTTTAGATTTCTATTGCTAAATTTCCAGCATCTTGTGACATAAACTCTGCAAAAAAAAGAAAGAAAAGAAAATCAAGCAAGAGTAATTAAATGATATTCAAATTATACTCTTTACGAAACATGTTGTACAACTATCAAATTTAAATCTAACAATTCATATGTAGATAGGAAAAGTAGGGATCGAATCTACAGAGATTTGTCAACTCTTAAATTAAAATCATTAATCGGAAAGGATTTTTGGTATTTTAAGAAATAAGATAATGACAACAATTAAAATAAATAAGTTTTGGGGTTTTGGATTTGTGAATAAAATTAAAAAATAATTTAGAATACAAATGATATAAAAAAAACGTTAACAAAGAACTAGTATCAAGTTATTTTTCATGATATTAATCATAGATAAATACATTATTAAGTAGTTGGTTTTAGAATCCCGATCTGCTCAGACATATTAATATTTAATTTAATTAAACACCACTATCAACCAGCGTGTATATGATGCTCAATCAAATTACATTAAACAAATAAGACATCACCAATATTAAATTGTATATAACAATCAGCTTAATTATATACAATTTAAATTATATAATTCCACTACTAATTTAATTAAGTCAAGAGTTGCAACTCAATTAAACTAGTAGATGCTACTTGAATCATTAACACAAGATTAATAATCCTAGCTATATAATCATATTTATTAACTAGATTGTATATATATATATATATATATATAAGTATATTAAATAAATACACGCACACACACACACACACACACATACACACATATATATATAGAAAGAAAGATTGGATTTATATTAACTAAAAAAATTAGATGGTTCAACTGACCAAGTAAATAAATTAAACTAAAAGTATGGAGGCTCGGTCTTCCATAAAAAGGAATTAAAGACATCAAAATAAATTAAACTAGTTAGGAAGCTCAGTCTTTCATAATAAAGAAAATAAAAGACATAAAAGTGTTAAACTAATTAGGTGGCTCGACCGTCCATTTACGATATTTGAAGTGCATAAAGCAAAATAAATAAAGATTATGCGGGTAAATCGACCATAAGTCCAATTAAATAAATCCAAATAGAAATTAAGTATAAAGAAAATTATCTCATAATCCCATTTATTAATAAC
The DNA here is from genome assembly GCA_019593545.1 of Apocynum venetum. NCBI lineage: Eukaryota > Viridiplantae > Streptophyta > Magnoliopsida > Gentianales > Apocynaceae > Apocynum > Apocynum venetum. The sequence goes on along the minus strand of SRSM01000787.1, from coordinate 42,108 downwards.
TTAACACATATCCTAACTAACAAAAGGAAATTACTCACAATACATATTAAATAAATATAAGATGAAATTTATAAACATTGGAAAGAAAATTTGAAAGATAAAGTCTCCGGAAATATTAAAATTATCCGTACAAAATTTATTTACTAAATATTACAAAAGCCTTGAAATATTATTCTAAAAATTTTGGAAAATATACTAAGATGAATACAATAATAAAAGAAAGAAATTGCAAAAGAAATGGAGAAGATTGAAGCTAAATTGGTCTTGAAATCATAAAAATAAGCTTCCTATTTATAGGCACAAAAATCAGGGGCAAAATGGTCATTTCACACCCTAAAGTCTTGAAAATTTAGTTTGTGGCCTAATTTCCCCAAACTTTGCCACGTGCCGCGTCCTCATTGGTCCATATTGTGGCTTCTAAAAGCGCCACTTGTCATCTTCATATTGCGCCACATCATAGGATGACATGAATTTTTTTTAATTTTTTTTAAACTTCTCCAACATTTCTTCTTCTTCTTTTTATCTCCTGAAAGCCCTAAAGCTTTTAATGTCTTAATTTTGATTAATGACAAACATTGATGAGGACTAATGTCTTATTTGTACAAGTGATAGAGTTTTTGGATTCATGATCTAATCCATGCAACAACAAGATTTCAAGTCTTCAAGGAAGTATACAAGTCAAGACTATCAAGATTTGAAGACTAGCTTTTATTGGATTAGATAGGAACTAGAGGTATAATCTTAGAGTTATATATTTTGATATCTCTAGTTCTACCTCTAATTGAGTAATGGTTTCTAAAGGTTGCTCTATGAACTTAAAACGTTATTTCAAAATGTTTTTAATATGTTAAAATTTGTTTTGGTATTTCGAAAACCATGCATCGTAATTTCAAAACTTATATGGTTCATAAACTCTTGTTGGATTGATACCATAACTTATATGGTTGATTGAAATCATCATTTGTGTGTTAGAGTATTGTTGATACACAAATGAACATGTTTCAGTCGACCTAAAGTGGTCCAGGTATCGTCCATAAGTTAGTTTATCTTGTGGATGCATGTGCTGTCAAATTTGTTCATCTGCCAACCTGTGGACGACCTTGAGGTCGACCGCAGGTGAAGTGAGGTCGACCGCAGATGAAGTCCGGTCGACCGGAGGATGAAAAATCATCATCCGGTGGTTGTCCAGTGAACTTGAGGATGATGGTGCGGACGACCAAGTCTGATTTGCGGTCGACCGCACTTCCTGAGTGGGTTTCCAACAGCTTCTTTTTTGACCGTTGGGAACAAACCTTTAAATACCAAAACCTTTGGAATTCTTTCTAAGAAGATTTTTTGAGCAAAAACATTGTATATCTTGATCCTATAACATCTTAGAAACATTCCAAAACCCTTTCTAAACATCAATCTTGTTAAAATCATTAAAGAAGGGTTTTTACATTCAAAGGTGTATTTTGAGCAATCTTGACAAGCCATTACTCAAAGAGGTGATTGTGATTCAAATTGATACATCTTCACATTAAGGTGATTTCTATCAAACTCTCTATCTTTTATTATTGATTGTAATTGTATCAAGGTTGTAAGTAGCATAAAACCCTAAGTGTTAGGGTGAGCCTTGTGTAGGTTGTTTTGTATTCAAGGTTTGTTTGTAAAACCTTTGGGTGAACCTTGAATTGAATTGTTGTGTTAGGATTCACTAAGGAGAATGGTGGGATTATTGTATAATCAAGGTTGTGTTGTAAAACTCAAGGGTTGAGTGAGCCTTGATTGGTTTGAGAGGTTATTTGTAAAACCCTAAGGTGAATTGGGTGAGCCTCTTTTGTAATCTCATTTATTTGATTAGTGAAGGGATTTGATAAATCCTTGAGTAGGTAACTCAAGGTAGTGGATTAGGTTTTGTTGGATAAACCGAACCACTATAAATCTTTGTGTTCAATGCTCTAATTTCTGTATTTTATTTGAACACATTCTTTCTCACACAACTAGCACACCAAGTGTTTGATATTTGTTGTCAAAGAAGTGTTTTATTGAATTAGGTTGAAAAATCGGATAAAAACCTAATTCACCCCCCCTCTTAGGTTTTTCATCTCCATAATGAATTAAAATACACTGGAAAACTTACAAACAAATAAATAGAAGGGAAACGTGAAATATATCCATTAAATAACATAATTAACCTATTTTTAAACAAATTATAGTCATTAAATAATATAAAAATAAGTTAATTTCTGAGTATATCAACTCACAAGAAAAAAAATAAAACATAAAATTTGTGAATATCGCATTCTAGTTATATCCAATGAGAGTTTAATCAAATCAACTCAAGTTAATGACTTATCCACCTAATGTAAACACAAATGCCTTGAATAGAACCTAATTTAATTGAATATTCTCACAAATATATGTTGTCCAAATCATGTTCCACATCAATGAAAAGAATAAAAAGTTTCATAAAACTTCCTACACTCAAGCTGTCATTTATTTATTTTGTCAACACTTAAAAAAATTGAACCACAAAACTCTAGGCTACATTAAAAAACTGCATACAAAAACTCCATAAAATATAACTTCCAATACATGAAAATGTGTCAACCAGCGATGGTATGGCTCATATTCCACCAAAATCCACTAATCAAAAAATAAGTCTGTGCAAATGACAAACAAGATTAAAATTACAAATGTTGCGAGATAACAACTTTAAAATATTTTATTTTCTCATTATATGAGTGGAGCAAAAATTCGAATCAAAGAGATAAACATAATCATCAAAAAAAATCTTGAAACCATTAAAATTAACATCTATCACATCCTCTCATCAATTAGTACAACTCTCGCTTCCTAGCATACATACAAACAATATGTTTGAAAATAAATTGAATTAATGAAATAGAAATGGAGTACCTTCTTTTTTTATTATGGTAATGGAAAAATAGCATCAGGATGAGTGGGATCATCATGCGAATCATTATTGGGTTAGATACTTGTGGAGCCTACCCCAGGAGAGGTATTTGAACCATTGAGAGGTTGCACATTGCCTAACATGAGATTGCCAACATTACTTTCCAACCTTGACGGAATTGTATCCATTTGATTCTGGAATTTCTGCTCTAGTTCTTGCAGCGGTTGTTGCTTCATTTCTTCCTTCATTTCTAGTTTTTCTTGTTGAAAACAAGCAAACTCATCTTTTTCGTGTTGCCAGCCTTGTCATTCATGTTGTAATATATTCTTCAACTCTGCATGGAATTTGATTTACTCATAAATTAACTGATTTTTATGTTATTTAATGACTATATTTTGTTTGAAAATCGATTAATTATGTTATTTAATGGATGTATTTCACGTTTCCCTTCTATTTCTTTGTTTGTAAGTTTTTCAGTGTATTTTAGTTTATTATGGAGATAAAAAGAAGAAGATGAAGAAATGTTGGAGAAGATAAAAAAATAAAAATAAATAAAAAAATAAAAATCTATGTCATCCGATGACGTGGCGCAATGAGAAGATGACAAGTGGCGCTTCTAGAAGTCGCAACTTGGACCAGTGAGGACGCGACATGTGGTGAAGTTGGGAAAATTAGGCCACCAACTACATTTTCAAGACTTTGGAGTGCAAAATGACCATTTTGCCCCTGATTTTTGTGGCTATAAATAGGGAGCTTATTTTTATGATTTAGACCAATTTAGCTCCAATCTTCTCCATTTCTTTTGCAATTTATTTATTTTATTATTGTCTTCATCTTACATCTTAGTATATTTTCCAGATTTTTTAGAATAATACTTCAAGGCTTTTTGTAATATTTAGTAAAGAAATTATGTCCGGATAATTTCAATATTTCCAGGGAGTTTATCTTTCAAATTTTCTTTCTAATGTTTATAAATTTCATCTTATATTTATTAAATATGTATTGTGAGTAATTTTCTTTTATTAGCAAGGATATGTGTTAAGTTATTAATAAATGGGATTATGAGATAATTTTCTTTGTACTTAATTTCTATTTGGATTTATTTAATTGGACTTATGGTCGGTTTACCCGCCTAGTCTTTATTTATTTTACTTTATGCACTTTAAATATTAGTTTAATTTACTTTTATGTCTTTTATTTTATGTATTATGGAAGGCCGAGCCTCCTAACTAGTTTAATATATTTTTATGTCTTTAATTCTTTTTTTTATGGAAGGCCGAGCCTCCATACTTTTAGTTTAATTTATTTAAATGGCCGGTTGAACCGCCTAATTTCTTTAGTTAATATAAATCCAATCTTTCTTTCTATATATATGTGTGTATTTATTTAATATACTTATATATATTAATTAAGTATTTATATAATTCCTATTTTTACCAATATAATTGTGTGAATTAATTGGATTGACAATCTAGTTAATGAATGTGATTATATAGCTAGGATTATTAATCTTGTATTAATAATTCAAGTAGCATCTACTAGTTTAATTGAGTTGCAGCTCTTGGCTTAATTAAATTAGTAGCGGAATTATATAATTTAAATTGTATATAATTAAGTTGATTGTTATATACAATTTAATGTTGGTGATGCCTTATTTGTTTAATGCAATTTGATTGAGCATCCTATACACGCTGGTTGGTAGTGGTGTTTAATTAAATTAGTGATTAATCTGTCTGAGCTGATCGGGATTAATCTATTTTGTAAGGATAGGAATCTGTCTGAGCTGATCGGAATTCTAAAATCAACTACTTAATAATGTATCTATCTATGATTAATCCCATGAAAAATATAACTTGATACTAGTTCCTTGCTAACGCTTTTTATATCATTTGTATTCCAAATTTCGTTTTAATTCTGCTTACAAAATCCAAAACCTCAAAAATATTTATTTTAATTGTTGTCATTTCCTTATTCTCAAAATACCAAAAAACCCTCCAAACCTTTACCGATTAACGATTTTAATTTAAGAGTTGACAAATCTCTGTGGATTCGATCCCTACTTTCTCTATCTACATAGGAATTGTTAGGTTTAAATTTGAGAGCCGTACGACAAGCATCGTCAGCATGGAATTCCTCTCGGACCTCAACACATACTTGTTGTTCAACATGAGATGTTGCAGCCTCCTCACTTGTGTTGAACATGGGCCTTTCCCCATGCATCTCATTCGGCCCCTCTTGTCTTTTCCTATAGTAGAGGCCCAAATTCTATCTATACTTTGTTGTTGGAGTTAGACCTGACCATGGTTGAACCTGAATCGGCAAACTGAACCGTGGTCAACGGTTCAAAAACCGTTGACTAGGTTTACGGTTCATAAAGGTTCATGAACCGGCGGTTTTCGATTTCGGTTTAGGATTTTCATTTTGATGAACCGTGAACCGGCGGTTCATGAATCGTTGAACCGGCGATTCAAACCTTTTAAAAAAATTATATATATAATTTTATTTGATAAGTTATATTTATTTTTTATATACATTAATCTTATCATTAACTCTCCAGTTTAGCATAATTATGTAAAACAAAAAATAAAATTTTAATCTTTTTAAATTTCAAATTTCAAATAAATCTCAGCCATTTTTTTCCCTCAAATTAATCATATGACTTATGGCTTTCTTTTATTTTTTTTCCCTCAAAATAAAAAAAAGGACAAAAAAATATAAATAGTGTATTGTGTCAACTAGCCTATATAAATAGACATATACCGTTGTTTTATTTTTTGGATCAATGGAATCATTCCCAAGTTGTCTTGTGACTTGTGCACATTATTTATTTATTTTGTCATTTTCTAATTTTTTCCCCCTCAAAGCTACGCATAATGCCAACTTTTAATTTCTTTGGTTAATGCCAAATAAACAATCTCTATTCCCTAGTATAATATAATATTTTTTATGTGATACATGTCATATTTAATTTATTTTAATCATTTATGTTCCCTAATGGTAGGACAATTTATGTCTTGTGACTTGTGCACATTATTTGTTTAAACATGCCTTGCCCAAACTCGCACGTTGTATTTTTTTTATTTCTGTCCATTTAAATTTTTTTTTTCTCAAAGAAAGAAAAAAACGAAAATAAAATGGTTGAAATTCCAACGGTTTAAAAAAAAATCCTCTATAAATTCTCTCTTTCAGATAAATTTTATTTACACATTTATCAAATATCAGTCTTATTTTCTCTCTACATTAGCATTCTTCTAAGTTATCTTTCTCAAGTTCTCTACAACCTCCTATTGAATTTTTAGTTTGTCATTTTATATTTTCTCTTCAAACACAAAAAAAAAAATGTCAGATTCAAGTAAGTTAAGGAACAATGAGAAGACTTCAACGGAATTTCCATTGCGTTCACCTTATCAATATCTTTACACATATCAATTTACCACCTCAAGTGATTTGCAACCACCAACTCATTTTGAGTATCCACAAACAATTGATTTTTCCATTCCTATCACTAGCACCGGCGCCGGCGTCGGCACTAGCACCGGTAACGACGTATTTGAAGTTGATGAAGATAATGGAGAAAAAAGTATTGGGTAGCCGGAATTAGTATCACACACCCAAGAAAGTTGTGTTCTAGGTATAGAGAAAATTAAAGCGCTCAAATCTGATATTTTCAAAGAGCACTTCACAAAATAAGAACTCAGTACCGGAGGAAGGCAATATATTATGCACTGCAATTATTGTAAGTCTACATACAAATGGAAATCAGGAGGAGGGTACGGGACCCTGCGTGGACATTTGCAACGAAACCACAAAGACAAAATTGGTATGAAATCTTCACAGACGCAAATAACCGAGTACACTACTACTACTGATTCTGGTTCTTTATTTAAGTATAGTGATGGGAAAATAGAGATGAATTAGCTAAATTGGTTGATGTTGAACACTTAAGTTTTAGTTTTGAGGAAAAATTAAATTTTGTAGATTATTGTCAAACTGCATTAAATTCTGCTGCTAAACGTATTTCATGTACTACATTGACACGTACTGTGCATAAATTATATAAAAAAGGTAAAAAAAAATTATTTGAAGTATTTTCAAATTTAGATGATAAAGTTTCTATTTGTAGTGATATTTGGAGTGATCATTGGCAAACACATTCTTACATGGCTGTTACTTGTCATTGGATAGATGATAATTAGATAATACAAAAGAGAATACTTGCATATCGTGTGTTTGATGATTCTCATACAGCTGTCAATATTTCAAAATTAATTTTACAAATTTTAGAAGAATATAATCTTGTAAAAAGATTATTTTCTATTAGCTTTGATAATGCTAGTTCTAACACTGGTTCGATTTCTGATCTTAAAAAATATTGTGAACCATAATTTGGTGGTAAATATTTTCATGTTAGGTGTCCATATCATGTTTTGAATTTATGTGTACAAGATGGCTTAAGAAATCTTGAAACTTATATTCAACCTATCAAAACAGCTTTATCTTACCTTTGGTCACACCCACAAGTAATGAAGGAATTATTTAGATTTTGTAGAGCAAATAAAATGAGACCAAAAAAATTTCCCTGTGATGTTCCAACTCGTTGGAATTCAACTTATGATTTATTAAATGAATCTTTTCAATATAAAGAACTTTTATGTGATTTTTTCAACTACAATATGCAAAACATGTGTTTAGTTCCGACTACTTGGGATATTTGTGAAAAGGTTTTGAAATTGTTAAAAGTTTTTAATGATGCTAATTATACTTTGTCTGGTGTTTATTATCCAACTTGTCATTTAATTGTTTATGAATGTCTTAATATTGCTGTAGCTTTAAAAGAGTGGGCTGATACAAATGCTTTTAAAGACTGCGTTAATGCAATGAAAATAAAGTGTGCTAAATATTATTTTGAAATATCTGAAATAAATCTAATTGCAACTATTTTTTATCCTCGAATTAAAATAGAATGTTTACAAGAATATTTAGATATATATTATGATTCTATATATGATGAAACTATGATAAAACCTAATGTTTCAAGAATAATTAATAATGTTAAGAGAAATATATATAATTTGTATTTGGAATATAGTTCTACTTATGGTATACAAATTCAAATTGAGGAGTCATCTGTTGCTGTTACTAGTAAACAAAAAGGTCATGTATATCTATTAATGCGACAACGGAATAAAAAATCAAGACCCTCATCTTCATCATCCGGATCGAGTTCCATTCCAGAACTCGAAGATTATTTAACAACTTGTTTTGAGTTTGAAGATGCAGGTGATGATGTTGAAAACCTTAATATCATCCATTGGTAAAACTAATAGAAATTAAAACCTGATGTCGAACTAATGAGAAAGGGTGTTTTCCTGTGAACGGTGGAAACAATTGACACGCTCTATTTGTTGAATTTTGTGAGGCCTCAACCTAAAAAAAAAGTGTGAAAGAATTTATTTTTATAATGAAATTATTTATGTACCAAATGAATTCCAGAAATTGTGACAACATATATAGACCTGAACATCTTCTAGCTTCCAATAGTCGCACAAAGTGAGCTTTGTGCGACTATTGGAGTGGATCAACTCTATCATCCCTGCAAATTGGAATTGTTTTCTCATTCTTGAATAGCTTGAAATATTTCTTCTTCAGCCTACACTTGAAGTCTTTCCAAATTGATGCAACGATTTTCATGATTACCATATTTGCCTTTGGATAGTCAGGTGACATAGTGTCTTGCTGCAATTAAAAAAATTGTGATATTCATCAAAACTCAAATATCATACTATCAAGTGTCTTCACATTATGTAAAAGGTTACACACTAGTAAGTATAATTAACATAGGTCATACATATTTTTTTAGAAATCCTTCACATTATGGTAAGAAAACCAAGAAGGAAAAATACTCACAATTTAAACCACAATGCTCAATCTCATTTAATAGAGACGTTGCAACAATCACTTATAAAGCAAAAAAAAAAAAAAAACAAGGTCTTAGCCAAGTAATTGTACAAGATTCCAAAGCTCATTCCCAATCCCAGTTTTCTTCCAATTTCTATCTGGTTCACTTTTTCTCATACGCATGTAATCTTATAAAAACAAATCAAATAAATAAACCTTGTACTTGAAAAAAAAAGTAGAGCAAATTCTATTAAATATTGCTAGCAAGATTTTCTTGCAAATTTTTCATAAGTACTAACCATATGACTGTATTGAATTCAATATACTCTTTTTCAGAGACCATTAATAAATAAATTATTTCACATTTAATTTGTGTTTTCAGGAGTTTTGAAATGAGATAAATATAGTATTTCCCAAAAGGACATATTTCATAACCAATTATACTAATTTCACAAAAGTTCTAACCTCAATATTTATTCTATTTTCCTTAAATATTTTTTATAGACTTCATGATAATGACATATAATACCTGGACTTCCACCCATAATGCATCTTTAAGTTCATTGGGTACATCATCCCATCTAGTATACGTTAGTGGTAGTCGATCTCCCATCCTTGCTAAGCATCCCAAAGATGTGGCAAAATATTTGTACTCCTTACCTATGATGGTAAACTGCAGAGTAAAAGTCAAGTCTAACCGGTTTCCAGTGCCCCACTTTGATGGAAGTTTGGAAAATTCACAACCTTGTTTCTTAGTATGCATAGAAGTTTGACCTGGGATTAGAGAAAAATTGATACGTTGGAAATCCAGAAGGAAACAATACAAATGGCCATGTCTGTAATGTTAAAATGCAGCAATACTATTTCCAAAGTTTTGTTAAATTGAACACAACTTAATTTCCAATTTCATGTGAATATTATCAACTTTGTTAGCCATTTCCAACCCCAATACATGAAATACTTGAGCTTTCAGTTGACATGCCCTGAGACTGTCGTTGTACAACATTTTCAGAGCATTCATGTTGTGAAACTATTTTGAATAAGGTAGATAGTTTCGAAGAGCTGGATGGTTTCAAAGATGTTTATGTAGCTATGAGAGTTTGCATGGAATGAGTTGTCTTCATTGGATTTGAGCCTCCCTCACTGATTGTATTACTCCTTCCACCAAACTGAACAGTATTTCCTGAGGATGTTACTTTGCCTTTTTTAGCCCGTACTTCAACATTCTTACCAAATCTCAAGGTCATAACCTGCAAAGTTAAACAAGAGAGTAATATGTAAATCTTAAAAATAAAGTTTTGCAAAAAAATTATAACATTATATTATATTGATATTAGAGAATTGTTATCAACTATAAAACTAAATTTATGTTAGTTTTCGATCAAGAACAAAGGATAAACATTTAGATTATTTGTAAGTTATTTTCACATGAGGACAGTTGCTACTCTTTTGTGATTTTTATTCAATTGTAACCTTCCTAATCCTGGTAGTGTACATGGAACATCCCGTGACAAATTCTCGTCTTTTAAACACTCAACGGGTTCTTCGTGCGATTCCTGAAATCTCATTTCTGCAAGCTCCTTCTTGTTTTCAGCCAAATATAGTGCCCTGCAAAACTCAATCAGATTTTCTATTGTGAACCATTCTGGAGTCATTTGCAAATATTAGTTCAACAAAAAATTGTAATTAGCCATAGGAATAAAAATACTATACAAATGTTGAAAAAGAAAAAAAAAGGATAAAGAGTAACCCACAAAGTATGGATAGCCAACTCTAGTATCAAAACTAAATCTTTTGGGAGCTTCCCAAATGAACAAACTCATGTAGTAAAGTACAAAGACACCACATTCTTCTACACCAGGTTGTTGTGGGACCTGCAAATCTCTCGTGTTACTTAAAATAATTGTTGAAATGTCAAAACCTTTAAGTTATGGTCAACCATTTCAACTAATAATTGGTGCACTTACATTTGGGGTCAACTAGAGGACTTCATTAAGAGTTTCACAATAGCATTTCTCCCACTTCTTTTGAGCAAGTCATAAATAAACCTATCAATAAAGGAAGAGCTCTTAGTTTATCTATTTACATACTTTATGTCCAAACAATTTAGGCCTTACGCAACTAAGGAATAATACTTACTTTCTTACAAGTGGTTCAATGTCACAATGGCTTGCTTCACAAAGAGAGTCAAGATGAATCATACACCTAGCAGTCGAATGAGGATCTTCATCAAACCCACATAGTATTAGTAAAGTCCAGTGCCCCCATCCAAAGGAATATGGTCATTAAAAAGTGTAGTGTTATATGATCAGCATGGATAAATATTGGCCATATGTTATTTAATGTGTTCATACCATTTAATCAGTGGAACAAGCATATAATGTTTACTGAATAAATCCTTTGAACCAACCCATCCCAAGGCCATTTGGTTGTTCACACTTGCATAGGCATGAAACCACATGGAATCTAAATAGTAAAATCTTTCTCTAGACTCCTCAGGTACTCTACTCTACATGATGCTGAGTGTAACTCAAGAAAGTAGAATTAGTCCATAATAAAAATAAACAGAACTTATGATATCATCAACGTAACACATGATTGTATTTAATAAATAAAAGCAAAACAAACTTACTCAAAGTAGTCATCGACCTTCTTAGTGTTCAGCATCCCTTCGAGGATGTTCGATGTCATAGGCTGTTTAAAATTCATTAATTGGCCTCGCGTCCGATGTCGAGGTGAAGTGTTTTATGTCTCCTTTGCCTTCTTGCTATTGGACCCCTTTCTCAGCATTTTCACTCTCTATATTGTAATCTATGAGCATTACACAAATTCATAACTTCATTAGGTGCATTAGTAAACAACTCTTTTTATGAAAAAATATTAACATCAATTTTGGATATTATGAATCCCTTGATCAAAAAAGAAAATGTCAAAAATTTACTGAAAAATAAATTGTACCTATATCTACAATTTCCTAATAATATGAAAAAAATTACTTGCAAATAGACTTTCTAGTGCTACTAAAGACAACGAGTGTTGCCTAACTATTACATTCGAACCTTCACGAAGCCTGTCGTACGACTTTCAAATTTAAACATAACAATTCCTATATAGATAAGGAAAGTAGGGATCGAATCTACAGATATTTGTCAACTCTTAAATTAAAACAATTAATCGGAAAAGGTTTTGGTATTTTGAGAACAAGAAAATAACAATAATTAAAAGAAATAATTTTGGGGCTTTCGGATTTTGTGAACATAATTAAAAGGATTTTAGAATACAAATGATATAAAAAGACGTTAGCAAAGAACTAGTATCAAGTTATATTTTTCATGCGATTAATCACATATAAAGATATTATTAATTAGTTGGTTTTAGAATCCCGATCAGCTCAGACAGAATCCTATCATTACAAATTAAATTAATCTCGATCGACTTAAACAGAATCATATCCATACAAATTAAATTAATCTCTAATCTAATTAAACACAATTACCAACCAGCGTGTATAGGATGCTCAATCAAATTGCATTAAGTAAATAAGACATTACCAACATTAAATTGTATATAACAATCAGCTTAATTATATAATTCCGTTACTAATTTAATTCAGTCAAGAACTGCAACTCAATTAAATTAGTAGATACTACTTGAATCATTAATACAAGATTAATAATCCTAGCTATATAATCACATTTATTAACTAGATTGTCAATCCAATTAATTCATAAAATTATATTGATTAAAACATGAATTATATAAATACTCTAGCCATTCGCGTCCGATACCCATTCAACAAAGGTGGTCTACTAGTAGAGTAACCCTCACTTATGATATTGTTGTCTATATGAGCCATAAGATCTTTACTTCTAGGTGATTAAACCTCAAACAAGAAAACTTGCTCTGATACTGTAATACCCAAAATATTATTTAATAGGTTTAATTAATTAATTAACCCGACCCATTAGAATTTATTATTTCATACATATAAATAGACAAGGGTTAACATAATAATCATTTTTTTCCTCTTAATCACGAATCCCGAGGTAATTCCTCTAACTTTCAGTTATGGCAGCCACCACCGACGCCGCCATATGGCCGGCCGCCGGCGGCAGCAACAAGCCAAAAATCATATTTTTTTTAATCCTTCCACATCTAGCCTCCCATATTCAAGTAGATTTTTATTTTTGGGTTAGTAGAAGAGGGGGGAAGAAGAGAAAAGAAAAAAAAACCGAGAGAGAGAAAGGAGAGAGACTGAGAGGAAGATATGGGAGAAGAAAGGGGCGGCAAAGGGAGGCCAAGGGAGAAGGGGAGGGGCCGAGAGAGGGGAAGGAGAGAGGGGGGGAGGGAGGTGGGCTGCCATGGAGAAGCGGGAAGGAGGAAGAGGAAGAAAAGGATGAGAGAATAAGAAGGGAGAAAAGGGAAGAGGGAGACGAAAAGAAGAAGGAAGAAGAGAGGAAGAATGGGGGGCGACGATTGAGAGGAAGAGGGGAGGGAGAGGCGGCGTCGGGCAGGCAGTAGGGGCGGCGGCGGCTGTAGGGGAAGAGATAGCGGTGGCGGCTAGGGTTAGGAAAAGATGATGAAGAAGAAGAAAATTAGGGTTTTGGGGATAGAGGGGCATTTTTGTAATTCTTTCAAAAAATTATCCAATTCTTGCAAATAGGTCCCTAGGGTTTATTAACCCTAAAATTTCCCCCATTCAGATACGAAATTTACAGATTTACCCACAAATGTTTAGGATTTTCAAATTAGTCCCCAAATATTTCTAGAATTTTCAATTTGACTCCAACAGGGGATTAGGTTCGATAAAACAGGGACTTATGTCCGATTCAACAGGGACCTTAGCCTGATTCAACAGGAGTCTTTGACTCGATGACATGCAATAACCATTGATGATTACATGATATTTTCAATGTGTATAACCTTAAAATATGTCACACATTACTCCCACTAAGTACTTTGTACTTAACCTATGTTTTTCGTTTTCCTAAAATCTTTTACAGGCTAATGGATTGCGATGCGGGGGGAAGAATGACCAACTATTTTATGAATTTTGAATTAGGTTGAAATTTTGTTCATGTTTTAGAACTATGAATATTTATGTTAATGGTTTTTGTTTTATTTGGTATGAATAATTTTATGTTGGCAATGATTGTTTTTGGATTCAAATTTATAATTTGTTACTTATTTGGAAATTTGGGATTTTGACTCAATATTTGGGAATTTTGACTGTTTTAAAATTAAAATTATTCTTTGACTTGCCTATTTTATTTTATTTTCTATTTTGAGTATTTTTGGGAAATTAGGGATGTTACAGATACCAATTGAAAAGCCTAAGAGATGGGGGTTAATTAGTTTTTTACTCGATTTTTGAACCTAATTCAATAAAACACCTATTTGACAACAAATATCAAACACTTTGTGTGCTAGTTGTGTGAGAAATAATGTGTTCAAATAAAATGGAGAAATTAGAGCAATGAACACAATGATTTATAGTGGTTCGTTTTATCCAACAAAATTTAATCCACTACCTTGAGTTACTTACTCAAGGATTTACCAAATCCCTTCACTAATCAAATAAATGAGATTACAAAGAGGCTCACCTAATTCACCTTAGAGTTTTACAAATAACCTCTCAACCAATCAAGGTTCACTCATCCCTTTAGTTTTACAACACAACCTTAATTATACAATAATCCCACCACTCTCCTTAGTGAATCCTAACAATACAATTTAATTCAAGGTTCACCCAAAGGTTTTACAAACAAACCTTGAATACAAAACAACCTATACAAGGCTCACCCTAACACTTAGGGTTTTATGCTACTTGCAACATTGATACAATTACAATCAATAATAAGAGATAGAGAGTTTGATATATATCACCTCACCTTAATGTGAAGATATATCAATTTGAATCACAATCACCTCACCTTAATGTGAAGATATATCAATTTGAATCACAATCACCTCTTTGAGTAATGCCTTGTCAAGATTGCTCAAAATTCACCTTTGAATGTAAAAACCCTTCTTGAATGATTTTAACAAGATTGATGTTTAGAAAGGGTTTTGGAATGTTTCTAAGATGTTATAGGATCAAGATATACAATGTTTTTGCTCAAAAATCTTCTCAGAAATAATTCCAAAAGTTTTGGTATTTGAAGGTTTGTTCCCAATGGTAAAAAATGAAGCTGTTGGAAACCCACTCAGGAAGTGCGGTCGACCGCATATCAGACTGGTCGTCCGCACCATCATCCGCAAGCTCACTGGACAACCTTCGGATAATGATTTTTCATCTTGTGATCGACCTCACTTCACCTGTAGTCGACCTCACTTCACTACGGTCGACCTCATGGTCGTCCACAAGTTGACAGATGAACAAATTTGACAGCACATGCATCCACAAGATAAACTAACTTGTGGATGATACCTGAATCACTTTAGGTCGACTGAAACATGTTCATTTGTGTATCAACAATACTCTAACACACAAATGATGATTTCAATCAACCATATAAGTTATGGTATCAATCCAGCAAGAGTTTATGAACCATTTATGTTTTGAAATCACAATGCATGATTTTCGAAATACCAAAATATATTTTAACATATTAAAAAGATTTTGAAATAACGTTTTAAGTTCATGGAGCAACCTTTAGAAACCATTACTCAATTAGAGGTAAAACTAGAGATATCAAAATATATAATTCTAAAACTATACCTCTAGTTCTAATCCAATAAAAGCTTGTCTTCAAATCTTGATAGTCTTGACTTGGATACTTCCTTGAAGACTTGAAATCTTGTTCTTGCATGGATTAAATCATGAATCCAAAAACTCTATCATTTGTACAAATAAGACATTAGTCCTCATCAATGTTTGTCATTAATCAAAATTAAGACATTAAAAGCTTTAGGCTTTCAATCTCCCCCTTTTTGATGATGACAAATATTGATGCAATGTGATATGTAAAAACAATTAAGTGCAAATATTCAAAGTAAGGAAGAGTTTGTAGAATATGTATGAAACATTGTGAAAAAGCTCTCCCTTACAATATGCAAGGTATTTGTAAGATATCACATATAGCATATAACCATTTAGTTTGATGATATCAAGAAATATATTGAAGGAAACAATTTTGAACAAATATTGTATCTCAAGATGAAAAGGTTCATTGTAAGTATATGAGATCACTTCTTAGATTATATAGGCTCAAAGGAGCCTATTTTTCCACCAATCTCCATATCCTCCTTCCTTCCAGTTTTAAAAACATTTATAATACAATTATAAAGCTCCCCCTATCAATATGCATGAGTTTTGTAAAAATTGACAGAGTTTCCTTTGTAACTCTTATAAAATCCAATTTCACAATACAAAAGAGATGAGATATATCACATAAAATCACACAAATGGCCAACCCGGCGATCAACACACAATTCCCATTCTTCTTCATTCTCAATATCTCAAAAAATTAGAAATACATAAATTTTAAACCAAGGATAGTCATACTTAACCTTTTAAAGTTATTTCCTCTTCTTCTTGGTTTTGATGAATGTGATCGTCAAGTGCACTTCAAATACTTCAAGTTCCTCAAATTCTCCCCTTTTGTCATTTCTTCCTTTTTGTACCTATTCTTGATTTTCCTCAAAAATTATTGAACTTCAAGTATCTTTCTTTAGATGGTTTCCCTTCTTTGCATTGAATTCTCCCCTTTTGTTATAAGTGTTCTCAATCTTCATCTTCCTACAAAATGTTAGTTGCCAAAAGAACACAACACAAATATAACTCCTAAACATTGCTATCAACACTTAATTTTTCTTCCCCTTTGTCATCATTCAAAAAGAATGTGCATGAAGAATTAAAATAAGGTCGAAAGCATATAATAAAATCTTTCAATTTACCAAGGAGTCATCATGAGGAATAATCAAACCAACAAAATATATTACTTAAAATTTTACTATATGAAGAGATCATAATGTAGCAGAAAACATATGAAAATAGTGCATTATAGATATAAAAAGAAAATGAAAGGTATAAAGATGATCCTCAAGTAGCCAAAACTAGAGTCCGAGGCTTAGGGAGCACAGACCTTATGAAAAGAGTGGTCTCCGGAATGATAATAGCGTTAACTGGTAGATCATCAATAGAAGTAGTCACTAAGGTAGTATCCTCTGAAATGATGGTAGAGGATATATCAGTAGCAATAGATGGCTCAATAGGAGTAACAGGATTCTTTGTCATATATATGGTCTTCGCATCAAAATGTGAAGAAATATCTATGTGGACTCCATATAATGCCTCAAGATGAGTAGATATATTGTCAGTCTTGTGATGAAGAAACTTTACTCTTGATTTAAGTTGAACAACTTCTTCAAACACATCTTGGATTTTAGTATTAAACTTCTCAATGATAATATCCATTTTGTTTGAGAGATGCTCCAAATCATTCCACAAGGCATCTTTTGTAGGAGGAATAAAACCTATATTCCTCTTGCATCAATCATTTTCCTTCACTCAGTTTCTTTCTAATAGAAGTATCAAAAGGAGTTTCCTTTTCCTTTTTCCATTGATGTCTTCCCTTTCCTTATTTTTTCGCTAGTGGAAGTATCAAGTGGCCCTCTAGTTGATCAACTTTCCTCTTTATACCTCTTGATGTCTAGTATCAAGTGATTAGCTTCTTCTTGACCAATTCCTTTCTCATGAATGCCCTTTCAAATAATAATGAGTACATTTTCACCCATCAATCTTGCGATTTCAGAAATGGCTTGGAGTAAATCTTCTTAAAATATTTTCTTTCTCAACTCCCAATCATTATTGAAACATAAGTCATAGTACATAGGCTTATCATGCACAATAATATCATATCATCCTTCATTAGCAAAATACTTCAAGATATTTTCAAAAAGGAAACTTACTAGAATAGATGGTACTTTCAATAATCACATTTCAAAGCTCGAGATAGTCATAGAATCAAATTTAATTCTCCTTACTTGTGAATAAAGAAGTAGTGTTGCTCTTTTTCTTCTTTGGTACCATTTGAGATTTGGTTGAACCACTTTTTTGATCCAATATGCTTATCCCTTGTTATTTCTTCTTTCGGACGATAGAATCAGTTTGTGCAGTCGACCGAACAATTTGATTATGGTCATCTGCAAGTTCTCTGCTTACTTTGCGGTCGATGAGTAGTAATCTGCGATCGACCGGAAATTTGATATTGGTCGTCCGCAAGTCCTCTGTCTACTTTGCGGTTGATGGCTTGTACCATGCGGTCGACCGAAGATTTTCTCGAGGTCTTCCGTAAGTCCACTGGCCATTCTTCGGACGATACTCTTGTAAGATGCGGTCAACCGCACCTTCCAGTGTCATTTGAAATTTCTTCTAAGCAACTTATAATGAACCAAGAATCGTTGTTTTGATAATTAAAAGAGCTATACAATGACAAACTCATTAGCAATTGTATATAAACACTCAATAGCTTTCTAAAATAGAACCTTTTCTCGGCCAATGGATAAACACATCAATTTTAATAACAAAGTTCACTCAAATATAATATCAATATAAATTTGAACAATTAAAATGTCATGCACTTTATTATTTAAAAAAAGTGTAGTGTCTACAATTCCTCTAGTCAATCCTTTTTCAATGAGGAAGATGCTAAGCTTTTCATACTAAGCTCTTGGAGCTTGTTTCAAACCATATAAAGCTTTTGAAAGTTTGTAAACATGATTTTCAAAAGATTCATGCACAAAACCAGGAGGTTGTTCAACATAAACTACCTATTGGAAATGCACTTTTAACATCCATTTGAAATAATTTAAAACCTATAAAATATGAAAATGCAAGTAACATTCTAATGGATTCTAATCTAGTAATTGAGGCAAAAATCTCATCATAATCAATGCCCTCTTATTGATTATATCTTTGAGCAACAAGTCTAGCCTTATTTCTAGTGACAATACCATGAACAACAAGTATGTTTCTAAAAATCCATTTTGTACCAATAATGATGTGGTTTGAAGGTTTAGTTACATGTTCCCTAACTTTGCTCCTTTCAAATTGATTTAGCTCTTCTTAGATGACAATGATCGAAAAATCATCACTAAGAGCTTCATCAATGTTCCTAGGTACTATATGAGACAATAATGCAAGATTATCAACACAATTTATAATGTGTCTTGTTCTTACCCCTTCATTGGGATTACCAATGATTTGATCATTTGGATGATTATGGACGTATTTTCATTCCTTTGGAAGATCATGACTTGCCTCTCCTTCATGTGAGGTTGATTATTGAATGTCAATGATCTCTTCACTTTCATCCTTAGGTATTGAATGATCTTCATTTGACTGAACAATATCTTTGTTCGTTGACTCAATAGGTAGCTCTTGAAAATCACCTTCATTCTCATCTCTTGGCAAGTAAATGTTAGACTCATCAAATACAACATGAATAGTTTCATCAATAACCATAGTTCTTTTATTTTAAACACGATAAGCTTTTCTATTTGAAGAGTAGCCAAGGAACATACCTTCATCGGATTTCTTGTCAAACTTACCAAGATTGTCTTTGGCATTTATAATAAACCATTTACAACTAAACACTTTAGAGTAGGAAATGGAAGGAGTTTTGTCAAACATAAGTTCATAAGGGGTTTTATTAACAAAGGATCTAAGAAGCACTCTATTAACAATATAGCAAGAAGTACTCATAAATTCAACCCAAAAATATTTTTGCAAATAATTTTCACATAGTATGGAGCATGCCATTTCTTGTAAAGTAAGATTTTTCCTTTCAACAACAACATTTTGTTGAGGAGCTTTTGCAACTAAAAAATTGTGAGATATATCATTCTCATCACATAATTTTGTAAAAATACTATTGCAAAACTCTCTACCATTATTACTTCCAATGAAGATAAGTTTGCAACCAATGGTGTTTTGTACTTGTTTAAAGAGCTTGACAAAAGCTTCAAAAACTTCATCTTTACTCAACAAGAATAATATCCAAGTAAATCTAGAAAAATCATCAACAGTCACATAGACATAGTTTGCCACCAATTCTCATGGTTCTCATAGGACCAAATAAATCCATATGTACAAGACCAAGAGGTTTTGAAATAGAGACATTTTTCTTTGATTTGAAAGAACTCTTGACTTGTTTACATGCATCACAAATATGATCTTTCTCAAAATTAATGTTAGGCAAACCTCTAACATACTAATGCTTTGATAAATTATGCAAAGTATCTATGCTAACATGTCCTAATTTATAAAGCCAAAGATATGCATCATCATTTTTCAAAGTAAGGCATTTAACAACTTGTTCAACTAGATCATCAGATAAAGATCATACATATTTTCATTTCTTCATACTTGCAGATAACCATTCTTGAGCTTGTGGTTGACCAAAATTTTCCTTAGATCGTCCACAGCCTTACTGTCTACTTAGCAGATGATCATTATTCCATGCGGTTGACCGGAACCTTCTCAAGGGTCGTCCGCAAGTTCATCAGAACTACTAGTCTTCACTTAAAGACAAAATCCGCTCATATCATGTGAACAATCGAATGATATTTATAGTATATTCAGCGTTTATGAGAAAAGTTTGTAAAAGAGTTATATCAAACAATATGGCAAGACAACTCAATTATCACTATATGCAATTTACATGTTTCATGAGGAAATAATTTAGCATATACAAAATACAAAATCTAATTAGAGAACTAATCAAGTAATTGTATTAAAAATACTTTTCAACCACATGTAACACATATAACATTATGAACAAGGTTTACAAAATTCATAACCAAGAAATTCTTACTAATGATTCAATCTCAAAAGAATGATTTTTGGTTTTTTTTATTACCTTCATGAAGAACATGGTACCTTAGTATATCATATTTGATCATGTGGATTGAGAAAATTCTCTTGACATGTTGTATTGCTCCTTCATGATCAACATATTGAGTTGCCTACAAAGAAGCTGAAACTTTTGGTATCCAAGTGACTTTGGATCCATGAGAATTAGTCGAATTTGTTTTAACAATCCAAATACTTTTTGCACCATTCTCGATTTTCTTCTTGGCATAACATATATTTACCTTATGACGAAACTTACCACAATAGGTACAACATTTTCTTGATGACATATGAGAATGAGTGTGATGTGTATGATGTACTCTATGATGTGCATGTGAGATATTCTTGTGTGATAATTTTTTATGTGTATGCGAGACATCATCATGTGTATCAATAAAACCAATACCTCTCTTATTATTAGAGAGTCTTTGAGTACCAAGTAATTTATTCACATTATCTCTACCACTTAAATCATCTATTCTCAACTTCATAGCATCATAGTCACTCATCATGTCATTCAATTTCTTGTTTCTAATAACAAGGTCATTATTAGAATTTTCAAGAAATTTCACCTTATCACATAAACCAATAATATTTTCATCAAGAGTCATTTTGGAAGAAAGCAATAAAGCATTTTCATCAAGTAATTTAGCATTCTCCAATAACAAATTTTCAACTTGACATTTCAAGAATTTATTCTTCTTGATGACTTTCTTCATTTCATGATAGAGATTAGCAACAAATTCATCTTGATCAAATATATCACAATTATCATTGCACTCATTTTCACTAGCATGCAAAGTTTGTGAGGTAGAAGTACTTACCTCATCTTCAAGAGTCATAAGACAAGTGTTTACAAACTCGGATTGATCGTTTTCTTCATTTTCACTTTCTTCTTGATTTGATGTGCATGTCAATCCTTCATGTGCAACTTCAAGTGACGAAGCCTGTCGTACGGCTCTCAAATTTAAACATAACAATTCCTATGTAGATAGGGAAAGTAGGGATCGAATCCACAGAGATTTGTCAACTCTTAAATTAAAATCGTTAATCGGAAAAGGTTTTGGGGGTTTTTTTAGAATTTTGAGAATAATGTAATGACAACAATTAAAATAAATATTTTTGAGGTTTTGGATTTTGTAAAAAGAATTAAAAACGAAATTTGGAATACAAATGATATAAAAAGCGTTAGTAAGGAACTAGTATCAAGTTATATTTTTCATTGGATTTATCATAGATAGATACATTATTAAGTAGTTGGTTTAGAATCCCGATCAGCTCAGACAGATTAATCTCTAATTTAATTGAACACCACTACCAACCAACGTGTATAGGATGCTCAATCAAATTGCATTAAACAAATAAGACATCACCAACATTAAATTGTATATAACAATCAGCTTAATTATATACAATTTAAATTATATAATTCTGCTACTAATTTAATTAAGCCAAGAGATGCAACTCAATTAAACTAGTAAATGCTACTTGAATTATAGCTATATAATCACATTCATTAACTAGATTGTCAATCCAATTAATTCACACAATTATATTGGTTAAAACAGGAATTATATAAATACTTAATTAATATATATAAGTATATTAAATAAATACACACATATATATAGAAAGAAAGATTGGATTTATATTAACTAAAGAAATTAGGCGGTTCAACCGGCCATTTAAATTAATTAAATTAAAAGTATGGAGGCTCGTCCTTTCATAAAATAAAAAAAGAATTAAAGACATAAAAATATATTAAACTAGTTAGGAGGCTCGGCCTTCTATAATACAAAAAATAAAAGACATAAAAGTAAATTAAACTAATAGGTGGCTAGGCCATCCATTTGCGATATTTAAAGTGTATAAAGCAAAATAAATAAAGACTAGGCGGGTAAATCGACCATAAGTCCAGTTAAATAAATCCAAATAGAAATTAAGTACAAATAAAATTATCTCATAATCCCATTTATTAATAACTTAACACATATCCTTGCTAACAAAATAAAATTACCCACAATAAATATTTAATAAATATAAGATGGAATTTAATAAACATTAGAAAGAAAATTTAAAAGATAAACTGCCCGGAAATATTAATATTATCCGGACATAATTTCTTTACTAAATATTACAAAAAGTCTTGAAATATTATTCTAAAAAATCTGGAAAATATACTAATATGAAGACAATAATAAAATAAATAAATTGCAAAAGAAATGGAGAAGATTGGAGCTAAATTGGTGTCTAAATCATAAAAATGAGCTCCCTATTTATAGCCACAAAAATCCGAGGCAAAATGGTCATTTTGCACCCCAAAGTTTTGAAAATTTAGTTGGTGGCCTAATTTTCCCAACTTCGCCACATGTCGCGTCCTCATTGGTCCAAATTGCGGCTTCTAGAAGCACCACTTGTCATCTTCTGATTACACCACTTGTCATTTTCTGATTGCACCATGTGTCATCTTCTCATTGCGCCACGTCATCGGATGATATAAAATATATTTTTTTTTAAACTTCTCCAACATTTCTTCTTCTTCTTTTTATCTCCATAATGAACTAAAATACACTAAAAAACTTACAAACAAATAAATAGAAGGGAAACGTGAAATATATCCATTAAATAACATAATTAACTGATTTTCAAACAAAATATAGTCATTAAATAATATAAAAATCAGTTAATTTATGAGTACATCATCAAGTAATCTCCACATTTTATATGCGGAACTACAACCACTTACTCTATTGTATTTATCTAAATCAAGAGCACAACAAAGAATATTCATAGCAATAAAGTTTGAAGTCATTTTCTTTTTATCCTCTTCATCAAACTCATTAAGAGTTTTCTCAACATTTCTTCCCTTTATAATCATAGTGGGAACATAATGACCATTTATAACAATATTTCATAAATCAAAATCAATGGAGGAAATATAAATATGAATTCTATCTTTCCATAAAGTGTAGTTATAGCCATTCAACAAAGGTGGTCTACTAGTAGAGTAACCCTCACTTATGATATTGTTGTCTATATAAGCCATAAGATCTTTACATCTAGGTGATTAAACCTCAAACAAGAAGACCTGATCTGATACCAATTGAAAAACCTAAGAGGGGGGTTAATTAGGTTTTTACTCGATTTTTCAACCTAATTCAAAAAAACACCTATTTGATAACAAATATCAAACACTTTGTGTGCTAGTTGTGTGAGAAATAATGTGTTCAAATAAAATGCAGAAATTAGAGCAATGAACACAATGATTTATAGTGGTTCGTTTTATCCAACAAAATTTAATCCACTACCTTGAGTTACCTACTCAAGGATTTACCAAATCCCTTCACCAATCAAATAAATGAGATTACAAAGAGGCTCACCCAATTCACCTTAAAGTTTTACAAATAACCTCTCAACCAATCAAGGTTCACCCAAAGGTTTTACAAACAAACCTTGAATACAAAACAACCTACACAAGGCTCACCCTAACACTTAGGGTTTTATGCTACTTGCAACATTGATACAATTACAATCAATAATAAGAGATAGAGAGTTTGATATATATCACCTTAATGTGAAGATATATCAATTTGAATCACAATCACCTCTTTGAGTAATGCCTTGTCAAGATTGCTCAAAATTCACCTTTGAATGTAAAAACCTTCTTGAATGATTTTAACAAGATTGATGTTTAGAAAGGGTTTTGGAATGTTTCTAAGATGTTATAGGATCAAGATATACAATGTTTTTGCTCAAAAATCTTCTCAGAAATAATTCCAAAGGTTTTGGTATTTGAAGGTTTGTTCCCAACGGTAAAAAATGAAGCTGTTGGAAACCCACTCAGGAAGTGCGGTCGACCGCATATCAGACTGGTCGTCCGCACCATCATCCGCAAGCTCACTGGACAACCTTCGAATAATGATTTTTCATCTTGTGATCGACCTCACTTCACCTGTAGTCGACCTCACTTCACTGCGGTCAACCTCATGGTCGTCCACAAGTTGACAGATGAACAAATTTGACAGCACATGCATCCACAAGATAAACTAACTTGTGGATGATACCTGAATCACTTTAGGTCAACTGAAATATGTTCATTTGTGTATCAACAATACTCTAACACAAAAATGATGATTTCAATCAACCATATAAGTTATGGTATCAATCCAACAAGAGTTTATGAACCATTTAAGTTTTGAAATCACGATGCATGGATTTCGAAATATCAAAACATATTTTAACATATTAAAAAAATTTTGAAATAACGTTTTAAGTTCATGGAGCAACCTTTAGAAACCATTACTCAATTAGAGGTAAAACTAGACATATCAAAATATATAATTCTAAAACTATACCTCTAGTTCCTATCTAATCCAATAAAAGTGTGTCTTCAAATCTTGATAGTCTTGACTTGTATACTTCCTTGAAGACTTGAAATCTTGTTCTTGCATGGATTAAATCATGAATCCAAAAACTCTATCACTTGTACAAATAAGACATTAGTCCTCGTCAATGTTTGTCATTAATCAAAATTAAGACATTAAAAACTTTAGGGTTTTCAGCTACTAATTTAATTAAGCTAAGACCTGCAACTCAATTAAACTAGTAGATGCTACTGGAATTATTAATACAAAATTAATAATCCTAGTTATATAATCACATTCATTAACCAGATTTTCAATCCAATTAATTCACACAATTATATTGGTTAAAACAGGAATTATATAAATACTCAATGAATATATATATAAGTATATTAAATAAATACACAAACATATATATATATATATATAGAAAGATTGGATTTATATTAACTAAAGAAATTAGGCGGTTCAACCGACCATTTAAACAAATTAAACTAAAAGTATGAAGGCTTGACCTTCCATAAAAATGAATTAAAAACATAAAAATATATTAAACTAGTTTGGAGGCTCGCCCTTCCATAATACAGAAAATAAAAGACATAAAAGTAAATTAAACTAATAGGTGGCTCGGCCATAGATTTGCGATATTTAAAGTGCATAAAGCAAAATAAATAAAAATTAGGCGGGTAAACCGACCATAAATCCAGTTAAATAAATCGAAATAGAAATTAAGTAGAAAGAAAATTATCTCATAATCTCATTTAAAAGATAAACTCCTCGGAAATATTTAAATTATCCGGACATAATTTCTTACTAAATATTACAAAAAGCCTTGAAATATTATTCTAAAAAATTTGGAAAATATACTAAGATGAAGACAATAATAAAAGAAAGAAATTGCAAAAGAAATGGAGAAGATTGGAGCTAAATTGGTGATTAAATCATAAAAATAAGCTTCATATTTATAACCACAAAAATTAGGGGCAAAATGGTCATTTTGCACCCCAAAATCTTGAAAATTTAGTTGGTGGTCTAATTTTCCCAACTTCGCCACGTGTCGCGTTCTCATTGGTCCAAATTGTGGCTTCTAGAAGCGCCACTTGTCACATTCTAATTGCACAACTTGTCATCTTCTTATTGCACCAATCATCGAATGACATGGATTTTTTTTTTAATCTTCTCCAACATTTCTTCTTCTTCTTTTTATCTCTTTAATGAATTAAAATACACTGGAAAACTTACAAACAAAGAAATAGAAGGGAAACGTGAAATATAGTCATTAAATAACATAATTAACCGATTTTTAAACAAAATATGGTCATTAAATAACATAAAAATCAGTTAATTTATAAGTAAATCAAATTCCCCCATACTATCCCTTTGCTTGCCCTCAAGAAAAATATAAACAAAAAATATACAAGTATAAATAACTTAAACAAGATTAATAAGGTAATAAAGTGTTATATTAATTCAATACAATTTTCACAATTAACCCCTTTTTATTTTAAAAAAAATTTTATGCTCGTGTGCTTGAATATCATTTGCAAGTTTAACATTAATATTCAAAGTCAACAAAATATGACTGTAAAAAACATAAAACCCTTAATAATTTTTTTTAAACATGCTATCAATATAATGAAAGGATAATAACAAAGTTACTATGTAAATAAAAATACATTCTTAGTTACTCAACACAACTTATAAACTTGTAAACTCACATACTCTTCACTAATGATGAAAATTTTTGGTTGATCTGGGTCAAATATGACTTTTAAACTTGTAATGTTAATCTCGTGATTTTGCTACAAACGAAGGATAGGAATATACAAAATATATCAAGACTTTAAATTGAGAATGAATTACCACCTCTTGATGAAAACCTTAGCCATGATATCTCTTCATTTCTTTTTTTTTTTATACTTTTCTTTTCTTTTTCTTTCTCTTCTTTTTCTCTTTTTTTTTTTTTGTTTTTTTTAAGAGATCATATAAATGAGCTTTTTACCTTTTGATTTTTGACAAGATCTTGTAATCCTTTATCAACAATGTTCATAACTTTTTCAATACAGATTAATGCTTGTTAATTACATTATCAATAAAGTATTTGGATAGAAAAGTAATAAACGAGACTATTTATCAAAGAAATTAAATGGTAATGAAACCATCCATATATGTTGGATCAAAATAGGATCGAGGGATATATATAAGTATGGTTTGTTTAGAAAGGTTCAAACTATCAAAGAAGACCTTATGTCATCCCCAAATCTACCAAGATCTTATTTAAATTTCGTCTCAAGCATATGAAAGAACAAGTTCTAGTGTGTAGAGAGTGACCTTAAATGTACTAAAACACATAATAAACTTACATTATCATCAAATCACAATACTAATGTTTTTAACTTTGGGTTTCATAACAGAAAAGATTTAGCCACATTAGTTAAATAAGAATATTTTTGTCAAATTGTTAAGATATTCAATTGATTTACGAAAATTTGTTTTTTTACAGAAAGGGGTACAATTATAAAAGGATTGAAAAATTTAACACAAAATTACATAACATCTTAAAAAGTTATAATACATACATGATTTATTCAACAAAAAAACAAGTGATTAAAAGCAATGTTTTTAAAGGTGTGGATCAAGAATCAAATGAGATTAATCACTTGGCTCTTTACTCAAACCACCCCCCACACTTGGGAATTACATTTTCCTCAATGTAAAAACACACAAAGTTTTAAAAACAACATTGAAAGCCTTAAAACTTTTAATATCTTAATTTTGATTAATGACAAACATTAATGAGGAGTAATGTCTTAATTTTATAAGTGTTGGTCTTGTAGGATTCTTATGTCTAATCCATGCAAGATCAAAGTTTCAAGTCTTTAGGAAAGATCGGATGTTATCTAGTGTTGAAGATAAGCGGTTTTTGGATTAGATAGGATCTAGAGGTGTAGTATTATTTTATATATCCTTAGATATCTCTAGATCTACCTCTATGAGTAATAAATTCTATAAGTTGCTCAATTAAAGTGAAATGTTTTTCAAAATGCATTTCATTTAGATAAAACATGAGTTGGGTATTTGAAATGATTTTCAAATTACATGCACATACTTTAAATGTCATAAAATATATTCCACCAACTCTTGGAGTTGTTTGGAATCTTGTTTTGCATAGTTTCAATGCATGTGCGGTCGACCTAACTGAAGTGTGGTCGACCACAGATCATGCGGTCGACCAGACCTCTTAGAGTATCGTTCGCTGAATGTCCAGAGCTCTCTGGAACACTTGCGGATGATGGTGCGGTCGACCGGACTTCTCAGCTCATCGTCCGCAGTATGTCCAGAGTTCTCTGGAACACTTGCAAATGATGGTGCAGATGACCTTTCCAATATGCGGTCGACCGCACTTCTCCTGAGTGGGATTCAAACATCCATTTTTATGACCGTTGGTGCATACATATAAATACGCAATTGTTTAAAAAACTTAGTGACACAACTTTTTGAGTAAAAATCTGATTCTTACACTTTATAGAACAACTTGAGATCATTTTCAAACCAAAATATAACATTCACATTGAAAAATTTATCAAGTTGGGATTGATACTAAATCATTGGAGTTCTTGAGCAACTTAGAGGAAAATATTACTCAAAGAGGTATTTATGCTTTATATTGATATATCTTCACATTAAGGTGATATCTATATCAAACTCTTCATCTTCTTATCTTGTTTGTTTTGTTCAAGGTTGCATTGAGCTTAAAACTTTAAGGGTTAGAGTGAGCCTTGAATCATAGAAAATTGTGAGTGTATTAAGAGTATCTATTTCATTAATTGTTGTATTAGAGATAGGTGTGTAATCAAGGTTATATTGTAAAACTCATAGTGTTGAGTGAATCTTGATTGGGTAAAAGGTTTGTGTTGTAAAACCCTAAGGGAATTGGGTGAGCCTCTATTGTAATCTCTTATACTAAATTAGTGAAAGGTTTTGTGAAATCTTTGAGTAGATAGCTCAAGGTAGTGGATTAGGTTTTGTTGGATAAACCGAACCACTATAAATCTCTGTGTCCTTTGCCTATTTCTTGAACACATTATTTCACACACTGTTTGAGCACAAAGTGTTTGTTATTTGTTATCTTAAAAATCACTATTTGATTTAAAGTCAGAAAAATTGGTTAAAACCTAATTCACCCCCCTCTTAGGTTTTTCAATAGGTATCGGAGCAGGTCTTCTTGTTTATAAGGATTAACCTCCTAGAAGCAAAGATTCTATGGCACATCTAGATAACAGTATGATGGTAGAAGGTTACTCTACTACTAGACCTCCTTTGTTGAATGACACAAACTATAATTTCTGGAAAAATAAAGTTAGAATCTATACTTCTTTAAACTATGAATTATAGAATATTGTTGAAAATGGACCTTATGTGTCTTTTAAAGTTGTTGATGGTATCAAGATTGACAAATTATCTGAGAAATTTGATGATGAAGATAAAAAGAAAATGACCCTTAATTTTCTTACCATGAACACTCTTACTTGTGCACTTGATATGAATGAGTATAACAGGTAAGATGTTGTGAATCTGCACATAAAATGTGGAGACTACTTGAAGTGACTAATGAAGGTACAAACCAAGGAAACAAAATTTGGTATGCTTACAAGGGAGTATGAACTTTTCACTATGAAATCAAATGAAAATATTACTGATATGTTTACTCATTTTATTAACATTATTAACGGTTTAAAAGTGTTTAGCAAGTCATATTCTATAGGAGAACAAAACATGAAGATACTCAATGCTTTACCAAAGGCTTGGGAAGGCAAAATCACTGCTATGCTAGAAACTCATGACTTGAAGAAGAAACCAGTGGAAGAGCTTATTGGATCACTTCTCACTCATGAAATAAGGATGAAGTGGTTAAATGATCAAGAAGTGGAAGACAAAGGGAAAAGAGGAATTGCTCTCAAAGCCAAAGAGAACAATGACAATGAATCTTCTAGTGATAAGGAAGAAATTGATGATGAGGAAATAGCTCTTGTCATGAAGAACTTCAAGAAAATGTTCAAAAAGGGGCACTTCAACAAATTCAAAAAGAAGCCATCGACATCCACAAATATCAACTCAAAGCAATGCTATGAATGCGGAAGTCCAAATCACTTCAAGGCTGACTGTCCAAAATTAAGAGAGAAAGAAAAGAAGTATAAGTCCAAAAACAAGAAAGGACTTGCTTGTACTTGGGATCAAGAAGGAAGTGAAGATGAAGAACAAATTGAACATGCAAATGTTTGTTTCATGGCTATTGAAGATGAGGTAAATGCTTCAAAAACTCCTACTTTAGTTGATAGTGAAAGTGATAATGATATTTGTGACATGTTTGATAAAGATGAATTCATTTCCAATCTCTATAAAGAAATGAAAAAGATTATCAAGAAAAACAAAATCTTGAAATGTCAAGTAGAGAAGCTATCGTTAGATAATACTAGACTCATAGATGAAAATGCCTTGTTAACTTCTACAAAATCTGTCTTGATGAGAATGTTATTGGTTTAAATGATAAGGTGAAATTCCTTGAAAATGCTAATGTTGATCTTGTTACTAGAAACAAGAAGTTGGGTGATATGATGAGTGATTATGATGCCATGAAAGTTAGAATGAGAGATTTAAGTGCTAGTTTGCAAAAACTTACATGTGGTAGGGAAAATTTGAACAAATTACTTGGTATGCAAAGACTCACTCATGATAAGAGAGGTCTTGATTTTGATGATAACTATAAAGATGTCTCACACACATATGAGAGTTTATCTCACTCATATGAAAATATGTCACATGCACATAAGAGAGTATCTCATGCATATTATTCACATGTCTCAACTTCTTCAAAAATATGTTGTACCTATTGTGGTAAAAATGGTCACAAGGTGACTAGATGTTATGTGAAGAAAAAGATTGAGAATGGTGCTAAAAGCACTTGGGTAGTTAAAAGAACTAACCTCAATGGACCCAAGAGAATTTGGGTACCCAAAGGCTTATTAACATCTTTGATGTAGGTGGGTCTTCAATTGAAAACAAAAGAGAACAAATGGTTTATTGACAATGGATGCTCAAGACACATGACTGAAAATGCATCCATACTTAATGATGTTAAACCAAAGGATGAAGAATTTGTGACTTTTGATGACAAAAAGAAAGGGAAAATCATTGGCATTGACAATGTTGGTAAAAATACTTCTCCCTTTATTAAAAATGTTCTTCTTATTGATAATCTCAAATATAATTTGCTTAATATTAGTCAATTATGTGATAATGGTTATAAAGTTATTTTCAAGAAGGATTCATGTTTAATTCTTGATGATTTCTCTAACAAAACTGCTTTTGTTGGAAATAGAAATGGAAATATGTATGATATCTTCTTTCATGATTTAGTTGAACAAAATGTTAAATGTCTTGCTTTGAAAGATGATGATGCATATCTTTGGCATCGTAGATTAGGACACGTGAGCATGGATACTGTGCATAACCTGTCAAAACATGAATATGTTAGAGGATTGTCTGCCATTCATTTTGAAAAAGATCGTGTTTGTGATGCATGTCAATATGGTAAACAAGTTAAGAGTTCCTTTAAATCTAAGAAGATAGTTTCTACCTCAAAACCTCTTGAACTTGTACATATGGATTTATTTGGTCCTATGAGAACAATGAGTCTTGGTGGCAAATTGTATGCTTATGTGATAGTTGATGATTTCTCTAGATTTACTTGGGTATTATTCTTGTTAGTTAAAGATAAAGCTTTTGGAGCTTTTGTCAAGCTTTTTAAACAAGTACAAAACACCATAGGATACAAACTTATCTCCATTAGAAGTGACAATGGTAAAGAATTTTGCAATAGTAGCTTCACTAAACTGTGTGATGAGAATGAGATTTCCACAATTTTTCTGTTGCTTAAACTCCTCAACAAAATGGTGTTGTTGAGAGGAAAAATCGTATTTTACAAGAAATGGCTCGTTCAATGCTATGTGAAAATAATTTGCCAAAGTATTTTTTTGCTGAAGCTATAAACACCTCTTGTTACATTGTAAATAGAGTGTTTCTTAGACCTTTTGTGAAGAAAACTCCCTATGAACTCATGTTTGACAAAACTCCTATTTCTTACTTCAAGGTTTTTGGTTGTAAATGTTTTGTTTTAAATGTCAAAGACAATCTTGGTAAGTTTGATAAGAAATCCGACGAAGGTATATTTCTTGACTATTCTTCAATATGAAAAGCTTATCGTGTGTATAATAAGAGAACTATGATTATTAAAGAAGTTATTCATGTTGTTTTTGATGAATCTAACATCTATTTGCCAAGAGATGAGATTGAAAGTGAAATTTAAGAAATACCTTTGGAGTCAATGAATAAAGATGTTGTTCAAACAAATGAAAATCCTCAACATCAAAGGATGAGAATGAAAAAGTCTTTGACAGTCAAGAATCTACCTCACTTGAAGAAGGAACAAAGTTTGATCTTCCAAAGGAATGGAAATTTGTCCACAACCATCCAAAGGATCAAATTATTGGTGATCCAAATGAAGGGGTAAGAACAAGAAGACACTTTATAAACTTTGTTGATGATTTTGCATTATTGTCTCATATAGAACCTAGGAACATTGTTGAAGCTCTTAATGATGATTTTTGGATTATTGCCATGCAAGATGAATTAAATCAATTTGAAAGGAGCAAAGTGTGGGAACTTGTACCTAGACCTTCTAATCTTACTATTATTGGTATAAAATGGGTTTTTAGAAACAAACTTGATGAACATGGTATTGTGACTAGAAATAAAGCTAGACTTGTTGCTCAAGGATATAATCAGAAAGAGGGCATTGATTATAATGAGACTTTTGCTCCAATTGCTAAATTAGAGTCCATTAGAATGTTACTTGCATTTGCTTCCTTTAAAGGCATTAAATTATTTCAAATGGATGTCAAAAGTGCCTTTTTAAATGGTTTCATCAAAGAGGAAGTGTATGTTGAACAACCTCCTGGTTTTATTCATGAATCCTATGCAAATCATGTGTACAAACTTTCTAAAGCTTTATATGGTTTAAAGCAATCACCAAGAGCATGGTATGATAGACTTAGCAATTTTCTTATTGAAAAATATTTTTCTAGATGTATAGTTGATACTACTCTTTTTATTAAAAATAAAGCACATGATATTTTAATTGGTCAAATATATGTTGATGACATTATATTCGGAGCTGCTAATGAAAATATGTGCAAAGATTTCTCTAAGACAATGCATAATGAATTTGAAATGAGCATGATGGGTGAGTTGACATTCTTCCTTGGGTTACAAATTAAGCAAGCAAAGGAAAGTACTTTCATTAACCAAGCCAAGTACACAAAAGAACTACTGAAAAGGTTTGGAATGACTGATTCAAAAGAGATTGATACTCCTATGGCCACGTCTATTAAATTGGACAAAGATGAAAATGGTAAGATGGTTGATCAAACTACATATAGAGGTATGATTGGTAGTCTTTTATATTTAACTGCTAGTAGACCTGATATTATGTTATCTGTTTGTTTATGTGCTAGATTTCAATCATCTCCTAGAGAATCTCATTTAATTGTTGTCAAACGTATTCTTAGATACTTGAAAGAGACTATAGATTTTGGTTTATGGTATCCTAAATCTATGTCATTTGAGTTAGTAGCATATACTGATGCAGATTATGCGGGTTGTCGAGTAGAACGTAAGAGTACTAGTGGTCATTGTCAATTTCTTGGTTAATCTTTAGTTTCATGGTATAGCAAGAAACAAGCTTGTGTATCTCTTTCTACCACTGAAGCTAAATACATTTCTGCTGGTAGTTGTTGTGCACAAGTTTTATGGATGAAAACTACTTTGAAAGATTATGGCTTGAATTTTGATTGCATCACTATAAATTGTGATAACACTAGTGCCATTAATCTGACAAAGAATCCTATACAACATGCAAAAACTAAGCATATAGATATTAAACATCATTTCTTACGTGATCATGTTTTAAAAGGTGATATATCACTTGATTTTGTTCCTACGGATGATCAATTAGCTGATATATTCACATACCTTTGGCTGAGAAAATGTTTTGTTTACTTAGAAATCTCTTGGGTATTGGTACTTTCAATTTCTAACTTGTGCATTTTTGTGAAGTTTGTCTAAGATATGTTTTTTATTGTGTTGTTTGGATAACACCCAGGGCATATGCGATCGACCGCATATGAGTAAATAATCGTCCACAGAACAGAGAGAGGACTTGCGGACGACCCATATCAGATCGTCCGGTCGACCGCAGATTCAACTCATCAATCGCAAAGGTTCCAGAGAACTTGCGGACGACTCAAATCAAACTTCCGATCGACCGCAGATTAAATTTATTGACCGCAAAGGTTCCCAAGAGACAAAAATCAAATGCGGATAATACAACGGACGACGATCCGGTCGACCGCACATCTATGGACCATTACAAATATGCCTCCTTCGGACGCAACATTTCATTTTCCAATCATCCCCACCTCTTCACTTATCAGCCGCATCTTTTCAAATTCCCATAACCCACCAAAAATTCACCATAAATACATTTCATTTCTTCTTCAATTCATCTTACATATCCTAGATTTCTTTATCTCAAACCCTAGAAATGACAAAGACTTCAATTACCAAGGGCAAAACTCAATTGACTCAAGAAGTTCCAAAGAAGAAAAGAACCATGCAAACCTTTACTCAACTCTTCAGGAGCAAGCATTATGAGGTTCATTACAATGATTATCTTAAGAATCATCAGGTAATATCTGGAAGTACCATTGATAGAATTGAATTTCTCTTTGATAGAATTCTTACCTATGTGGCTTGGCAAGGATGGGATAGTATAATAGATCATGAAGAGATTTTATACACTGATCTTGTATATCAATTCTATGCTAATCTTGAAAAAGTGGTAGAAAAAGAAGGTGAGATGACTATGAGAACTACATATGTTTCAAGAGTAAATGGGGTAGATATGCATTTTACCTCCATGGGCTTAGATGAAATATTAGAGATTCCTATTGATGGGATTGAGTACTTTACTACTCACCAAAAGATCAGGCACAAGGATTTCTCCTCTAAGGAATTTGAGAAGCTATTTACTGACGAAAAATCCTTTGTAAACTTAGTCAAGAAAGAAGCCAATGTGTTTAGCTTTGAGCATCGGATCCTTCATCATATGTGCACTAACATTTTCATACCAACTGAATGACATAAAACTACAGTTACTTTTATGCATATGTTCCTCATGCTTATGTTGGTCAAAAGAATTATGGTGGATCTCGGTTATATCATGGTAGAACATATGATGGCCACCATTGAGAAGAGTAAAGGCGTTCCCAAAAGCTTGCCTTATAGAAGATTATTAACCAAAGTCTTCAAGTTCTTCAACGTTCCATTTCCAAAATTGAAGGACATAAAACATGTGTCAAAGTTCAATTTTGCATCCTTCAAGAGAATGCAGGCTTTGTTTCTCAATGACACATGGGATTTAAAGAAAAATATGTCTCTGGAAGAGATCTCTATGGCAACAAAGGAGACAGCGAGATTGATGGGAAAGGAACCACCAATTATTCTTGCAGAAGATGTTTTTGGTGATGAATTTGTCTCGGAAGAAGCTAAGGGTTCCCAAGGCGTTAAATGATCACTTCATCTTGATGAGGAAGAAGATGTTCTCCCCGAGGCCTCGGAATTAAAGAAGGCCAAAGGAAAAGAAAAAGTTGGTGAGAAAGAAGAATCCATTCCACATCCTGCCATTTGGAGTGCATTGGACGAACTATCATCTCAGATTGGTTCGATGTTCAATCACTTCAAGATACTTCACTCCAAGATCGGCGATCTGGCATCACGGGTGGAGTACCATGGCATCGAGATCATAAATATCAAGTATCATCTTGAAGCACTTCACGGTGTTCAGGTTGATATTTCTACACCGTCACCACCTTTAGGTGACATGCTCCCAACTGTTGCACTGACTGTAGGACCATCATCTTCCACAGCCAAAATTTATATGAGAAGGCCTAGGATATAGTCTCTGTCTTTCTTGTACTTTTGATTTGCCTAGACATTTTATCTCTCTATTGTATCTTTGAATACTCTATTTTTATATGCATTTTTTTTCCCATGATGATTCCTTGGTAGTTGAGGTATTTTATTGTTTAATTGACTTAGTTATATCCTTTCTATCCATTCTTTTTGAATGATGACAAAGGGGGAGAAAAACTACTGTTAATTGCAATATATAAATGTTATGAAACTAACCATGTGTTTCAGGAATTTTGAGATGAACTTAAAGAATCTACTTCATCAAATTCAAGAGAAAGAAGAAACAGCTCTAAAAGGTTAAGTGTGGCTATCCTTGGTTTAAAATTTTGTTTTTGATTGAATGAGAATGGGAATTGTGTGTTGATGGCCGGGTTGGCCTTATGTGTGATTTTATGTGATATATCTCATTTCTCTCTTTGCATTGTTAAGTTTGTATTGCAAAAATGATTTTTATAAGAGTTACAAAGGAAACTCTGTCAAATTTTTTATAAAACTGATGCATATTGATAGGGGGAGCTTTATAAATGTTTTTATAGCCTATCTATATGTTATTAAATCTGGAAGGAAGGAGGATATGGAGGTTGGTGGAAAAATAGTCTCCTTTGAGCCTATTTAAGCTAGGAAGTGATCTCATAATTACAATGAATCTTTTCTTTTTGAGATCCAATCATTTTATATATTTCTTGATATCATCAAACTATAAATGTTTTATATGCTATATGTGATATCTTACAAATTCCTAGCATATTGTAAGAGGGAGCGTTTTAAAAGTTTCATTACATATTTTATAAACTCTTCCTTACTTCGAATCCTTGCACTTAATTGTTATATCCATCACTTTGCATCAATATTTGTCATCATCAAAAAGGGGGAGATTGAAAGCCTTAAAGGTTTTAATATCTTAATTTTGATTAATGACAAACATTGATGATGACTAATGTCTTAATTTTATAAGTGTTGGTCTTGTAGGATTCTTATGTCTAATCCATGCAAGATCAAAGTTTCAAGTCTTTAGGAAAGATCGGATGTTATCTAGTGTTGAAGATAAGCGGTTTTTGGATTAGATAGGATCTAGAGGTGTAGTATTATTTTATATATCCTTAGATATCTCTAGATCTACCTCTATGAGTAATAAATTCTATAAGTTGCTCAATTAAAGTGAAATGTTTTTCAAAATGCATTTCATTTAGATAAAACATGAGTTGGGTATTTGAAATGATTTTCAAATTACATGCACATACTTTAATTTCATAAAATATATTCCACAAACTCTTGGAGTTGTTTGGAATCTTGTTTTGCATAGTTTCAATGCATTTGCGGTTAACCTAATTGAAGTGTGGTCGACCGCAGATCATGCGGTCGACCAGACCTCTCAAAGTATCGTCCGCTGAATGTCCAGAGCTCTCTGGAACACTTGCGGAACTTTATCTATTTTCTGACCTAAAACAGCTCCAACCGCTTTGTCACTAGCACCACACATTATTTCAAAAGTAAAATTCCAATTAGGGGGTTGGTTGAATGATAGGTGATGAAATCAATTTCTCTTTTAACAATTTAAATGCATGTTTACAACCTTCATAAAAGTTGAATTTATGTTCTTTTTGTAATAGCTTGCATAAAGGTTGAACAGTTTTAGAGAAATCCTTAATAAACCTTCTATAGAATCCAGCATGGCCTAAGAAGGATCTCGCCTCTCTTATCGTAGAAGGATAAGGAATAGATTTAATCACATCAATCTTGGCTTTGTCAATAGCTAGTCCTTTTGGTGAAACTACGTGCCCTAAAACAATTCCTTGTTCTACCATAAAATGACACTTTTCATAATTGAGAACAAGGTTAGTTTCAACACACCGTTTAAGCACAAAATCCAAATTTTCTAAACAGGAATCAAATGAATTTCTGTAGACAATAAAATCATCCATGAAAATTTCAATGATATTTGTGACAAAATCGGAAAATAAGGACATCATTCATTTTGAAAGGTAGTAGGTGCATTGCATAGACCAAAAGGCATTCTTCTATAAGCATAAGTACCGAATGGACATGCAAAAGTAGTCTTACCTTGGTCTTCTGGGACAATAGCAATCTGAAAATAACCAGAATAACTATCAAGGAAACAATAATGAGAACGACCAGATAGACGTTCTAACATTTGATCCATGAAAGGAAGGGGAAAATGGTCTTTCCTAGTTGATGCATTAAGTTTTCTGTAGTCTATGCAGACTATCCAACCGTTTTGCACTCTAATAGGAACTTTCTCACCTTCAGAGTTTTTCACAATAGTTATTCCACTTTTCTTTGGAACAACATGTACAGGACTTACCCAATGTGAATATGTGATTGGATAGATGACACCAGCATCAAGAAGTTTTAGAATTTCAGCTTTTACTACTTCCATCATAGGAGGGTTTAGTCGCCTTTATAGAAAGTCTCCTTTGTGACTTTCTGGTTGGCTTAGCTCAATCTTCTAATAATATACGGTGCATGCATGTTGATGGGCTAATATACCTTTAATGTCGGCTAAAGTCCATCCGATGGCAGTCTTGTTGGCCCTAAGCACAGAAATTAACCTCTCTTCTTGGGAAGATGAGAGATTATTAGCAATAATTACAGGTAAAGCATTACCTTCACTCAAATATGCATATTTCAAATGAGAAGGTAAAGCTTTAAGCTCAAGTGACAGTAGACAAACAACAGATGGTAAAATTTTATCATGTGAGCTAGGTAATGCAATTTTTGAATTACTAACAGGACATGTAGATAAATGTCTGACAGCTTGTTTGAGTTCATTGTCACATTCTACAGATAAAGTGTTAAGAACATTTTCATCTATGTTCAAGTTCATAATGGATTGCATCATTTCAATGTAGCTCAAATCAAAAATATCTTCAATAAGTGGATCTATAATATCCACAATAGAAACTGTAGAACATTCATCAGAAAGGTACTTCATGGCATCAAATATGTTAAAAGAAATTTTATCACCATCAAATTCCATAGATAAAGTACTTTCATTAACATCAATCTTAGTTCTAGCAGTTTTCATAAATGGTCTACCTAACAGAATAGATGATTGTGATTAACAAGTATTTTGGCTATCCTCAGTTTTCAAAATGTAGAAATCTGCAGGGAATACTAAGTCATTTACTTTAATCAGTACATCTTCTATTACTCCTTTTGGATAAGCCACAGACCTATCAGCTAACTGAATAACAATTCTAGTAGGCTTCATTGGTCCCAAATTTAAAGAGTTATAGGTTGTATAAGACATGATATTAATAGAGGTTCCTAAATCTAGCATACAACCTGAGACTACCTTATCACCAATTGTACAAGGGATAGCGAACAAACATGGATCTTTCTGCTTTGGAGGAAGTTTATGTTGGAGAACAGCAAACACACATTCCCCCACACTGATTCTCTCGTTACCTTTAAGCTTCTTCTTGTTAGTACAAAGTTCTTTTAGGAACTTAGCATAACAACGAATCTGTCTTATTGCATCCAAAAGATGAATGTTGACTTCAACTTACTTGAAGATCTCCAGAACATCTTTTTCTTACTCATCTTTCTTGTTCTTAGTTAACCTATTAGAGAAATGAGGACTTACCTTGGAAATAGAAGAAGAAGATTCTCCTATTTGAGGAACTTTGTCGAAAGATGCTGGGCTTGAAATAGGTGCTTTCTCCGTGCCTTTATTTTCCTCTGGTCTCTTGGATTCTTCCAACACTTTACCACTTCTTAATGTTATGACACTAGCATTTTCTTTGGGATTGAGTGGTTGTGATAGAAGTTTATTGAAAATCTGTGTTGTCAATTGACCTAACTCAGAAGTCATTTGTCCTACCTGATTCTCCAAGTTGTGAATGGTGGACTTTGTATCCTTTTGGAAGGACATAGTATCTCTCTGAAAAGATATAGAACTTGAGGTTAGAGATTTCACCATATGTTGTTGGTTCTGAGAAGGTTGAGGAGGATTTTGGTGTTGATTAGGAACAAAACCTGGTGGGTTCATTGGTAGTCTAACCCCTTGGTTACTCCATCTAAAGCTAGGATGGTCTTTCTACCTTCATTGTATATGTTAGAGAATGGATTGTGTCTTCTCTGATGTTGGTTCTGAAAATTACCCATGGATTGGCTTGTTCCTCTTGAAATAGTGTAGGACAAGAATCTATAGGATGCTCATTGCCTAAACAAATTACACATGCTTTTACCGGTGCATTGATTCTTTTCCCAACTAATTGACCAACTAAATTGGTAAGATAATCTAGTCTTTGCTCAATTTGTGTAGATGATGATGCATCTACTTCATTTACCTTTCTTACGGTATCATTCTTGGTGTTAAAAGATTGTGAATTAGTAGTCATGTTAGCTATTAATTCATGTGCAGCTTGTGTGGTTTTATCTGAAAGAGCACCACCACTAACAGCATCAATTGTCATCCTGTTATAAGAAATCAAACCCTCATAAAAATATTGAATGTTCAGGTATTTGATGATGAGGACAACTAACACATAATCTTTTAAATCTTTCCCAATATTTATACAATGTTTCACCAATTTGTTGTCTTATGTCACTTATGTCTTTTCGGACTGTTGCAGATCTAGATGCAGAATAATATTTAGCTAGAAAAGCTCTTTGCATTCCAGTCCAATCTTGAATAGATCCCGAAGACAAATCATATAACTAATCTTTTGCACTATTTTGTAAGTTAAAAGGAAAAGAACGCAGTTTAATAACTTCATATCTTGTACCTTCTTGTTTCAAATTAGTGCAAATAACATGAAATTCCTTAATGTGCCTAAGTGGATCTTCTCCAAGTAATCCATTAAATGTTGGTAAACATTGTATAAAACCAGTATGCATTTTAAAATTAGCATCAACTTGTGGAAAAATAATGCATAAAGGTTGTTCATCAAGAGTAGGAGCAATGAGTTCTTTTAGAGATCTTTGATTCAAAGCCATATTAAAAGGATGAGCAGGAAGAATATCACCAGAAATAAGTTAGATATCCGGTTGATTTTCTGCTTGGCCTTCTCCAAGATTCATAGTTTGTTCTCTGATCTCAACTGGAGTTTTACTCCCTTGTTCTTCCCCGGTGATCTTACCACTTCTTAAGTACATATAACAATGAACTTGTTGTCTGGCGTCACTAAATGAATGAAATTTGTATCTCAATATCACCAAAGGAATGAAATCTGTAACAAAATAAAAAGATTAACAATTTTAGTAGAAGAAATTAAAACAAATCATCGGCAACGGCGCCAAAATTTGACGAAGTCTGTCGTACAAATATCTAATTTAAACCTAACAATTCCTATGTAAATAGGGAAAGTAAGGATCGAATCCACAGAGATTTTTGTCAACTCTTAGATTAAAATCATTAATTAAAAAAGATATTGGGGGTTTTTTGTGTTTTCAGAATAAGATAATGACAACAATTAAAATAAATATTTTTGAGGTTTTGGATTTTGTAAACAGAATTAAAACGAAATTTGAAATACAAATGATATAAAAAGACATTTGCAAAGAACTAGTATCAAGTTAAATGTGTTGGTTTTAGATGAATGCATTATTAAGTAGTTGGTTTTAGAATCCCGATCAACACAGACAGATTTATATCCTTACAAAATAGATTAATCCCAATCAGCTCAGACAGATTAATCTCTAATTTAATTAAACACCACTACCAGTCAACGTGTATAAGATGCTCAATCAAATTGCATTAAACAAATAAGGCATCACCAACATTAAATTGTATATAACAATCAGCTTAATTATATACAATTTAAATTATATAATTTCGCTACTAATTTAATTAAGCTAAGACCTGCAACTTAATTAAACTAGTAGATGCTACTGGAATCATTAATACAAAATTAATAATCCTAGTTATATAATCATATTCATTAACTAGATTGTCAATCCAATTAATTCACACAATTATATTGGTTAAAACATGAATTATATAAATACTCAATTAATATATATATATATATATA
>SRSM01000786.1:0-127924 GCA_019593545.1 Apocynum venetum | reverse complement strand
ATAGGAGAGAGAAATTCCAGCCTCACACCAGAGTAAGGTAGTAAGATAGAACTTGCACCTACAGGCATTGTACCTTAGTCTTAATTCTGTCACAATCTCCTGCAATGCTGCATGATTTTGTGAATAACTCAACAATACTTCTTATTAGAAGATTACAACACCATCTATGGATTCTTAGATCAAATCCTGGTTTAACTTGAAGTGCAAGTCTTGAAAAGATTTAATTCCCTAGTCTATAATGACCAGACCCCTAATTAATTGAACCAACACAACTTAGAAGTCTAAACAACAACTACAATCTCTGGAAAGTTAACTACAATATGAGAATTATTGAAATACTCTTGACCAATTAAAGACACATAAAACTCAATTGACTAGATATCTCCGGCTAATGATTTGTAAACTAGAATTTCCGTACTTAATGAGGCTTAGAATCATTGCTTGAACTGGAATTCCTAATTCTTTAACTCCTTCAGTGTCTGCATGAATGATTCTGAAAAGATATTACACATTTTGTATTTCAGTCTCTGTTCTCATTCTTGATCCTTCCATGAATCCTAGACTAATTTTTTATGTTGATCTATAGTTCCAACAGACGCATTTTGGGAGAAACTGAAGTCAGTGGCTGAGAAGAAGGTATGCTGCAAGCCAAACATGTGATCTGATTTGATGACTTAGTTGGAGCATATAGACTTAGTGTGTTTATGTACATCTGGAGTTCATCCTTAAAGTTTCTTAGAGTGCATTTTACTTTTACTTGTTTGCTTTGGATGTATAAAATAAGCATTTTCTGGACATTTGCTAATTCTGCAAATGGTGATCTTGAGTTCAACTAATCTTCTGGTTTTGTTATAATTTTGCAAATTAAATCATACATCTTAAGGAAGGAATTAGTCTAAAATCAGGGAAGTTTATGAATATAGCATACTCAGAGGACTGCACAAAAGTCAACAGATTGAGGGATGGGTATGTATATTGGCCTACAAAAAATTGAGTTTTGAATGAATATTGAATAGGGATATAGAAAATAATAGGAGGTATCTATGCTGAGATTCTAAAAATGGATAGAGCACGGGGAAGCATCTTAGTTTGTTTTACACATGTAAAAGTAAGGTTGGGATATGTGATTGAAAAGACCTCTGAAGCTACTGGATGCATTGATTTTCTGCTCCGATTTTAGGACATTAGATGTAAAATAAAAATAATAAATACATCTGAACCATTGGTTTTTACATCTCTGAAATTGTGTATTGGTTTCCAATCAATGTTGTACATGGAAGAAATAATTATATATCGATTAGGATAGTAAAAATCAGCCTGTTTAAATCAACTGTGAATTAAGGAATAGTCATCTACAAAGACAAAGTAAAACAAGGACACACTCTGTGACGAACATTAGGATCTGTTTTCTAATTTCTGATCTTTTGGGTCCAAAAATGATTATTTTTGTTTCAGAACATGTGCACCTTAGTTGTTATGGAAGATAAAATGGAGACAGTGAATCATTATTTCCTCTATTAGGTTGCTAGTCAAATAATGATGATAAGCTTGATACAATCAAAATATGTCTTGAGATATGGGATGCAACACCTCTCTGCATGTTATGATCAGTTCTGAAATAGAAATGTAAGCATCTGAAGATGCATAGCTCTCAAGAGTTTAGCTTCCTCTTCTATTGGTTTTCTGGTGCCGAGAACCACGTACTTACGATGCTAGCTCATTTTGCAGTTTTTGGCTTACTTTAGTATGTGATACTATGCTAAATATTTAGGCATCTTTTGGTTTCTCTTTTATGTATCTTGTATCTCAGGAGCATCCCTTTTGTGCAATATCTATGAAACTGCTTAAAGTTAAAGATAAAAATCAGGTTCAACTCAGCCAAGCCGGTCCTGGTGTATCATTTGAAGAACAAAATAAACATGGAATGCAGTATAAAAAAAATGTTTGAGGACTGTTCTCTAATTTCAGACATCTTTTGCATTTAGAAGTAAAGATTTTGTCTTTTGAGTATGCTTGTGATATTGTCTTTGGAAGATAAAATGGAGACGGAAGGCAAATAACCTGAATTCTTGCTCTGTTTCGTCTTTTGTTTGACAGATGGGTCCAACTGAGGCAGAAAAATTTTGCAAGGCATTTCAAAGAGTTTACAGGAGACTAGTAAGGATAACTTTGATTAATCTTATTCTTTCTTGTTAATTTTATGTTTATTTCCTTCTGCATTTTACAGGACCTTCTTAATTAAGTTCTGTTCCCGGATCACCATGATACAAAAAGAATGACCTATCCTATCATTTCTTTCAGGTGTATGAAGAACTCAGTTTAGATGCTGCTCGATCCTTTGTATGCTCTTCAGGAAATTTCAGTTCTTAATGGAAGAGTTCTTTTCTATGTCATTTTATCTATGCAAGAATTATATACATCATTAACCCCCTAAATGGAACAGAGCTCTCTCGTCGATTCTGTCATATGTAATTCTTCAGCACAATCCTTTGGTTTCAGATGCACGTGTTATCTATGTTCTTGGCATTTTGTGCAAGTGAAAGGAATTGCAGTTGTCTTATATTTGATGGTTTCTTGGCGAGGT
The DNA here is from genome assembly GCA_019593545.1 of Apocynum venetum. NCBI lineage: Eukaryota > Viridiplantae > Streptophyta > Magnoliopsida > Gentianales > Apocynaceae > Apocynum > Apocynum venetum. The sequence continues at coordinate 125,340 of SRSM01000786.1, read as the reverse complement.
TGTGGCATTACCTTAGCATTCATATTTCTTATGTATGTAGTTATGTGCTTTGGATGTCCATAGTTATTTATCATGTTTGCTAAATTCAACACCACCCATTTCAATTTTGACCCTAACTATTTTATTTACAAACTTCTATTTTTTATTTAAATACAATGGATTGTGCCTTGGGCTTTTTTTAATATCATGATTTATTCACATTAATTTCCTTTAGGATGGTTATACATATAATCAAAGCATTAAGTTTATACGTATGTTTAAGAAAATAAATATTTTACATAAGAGTTTCACCATATAACATTTTTAATTGAAAGGTTTTTTGTCTTACATATGAGGCTGCACATTTGTTTCTCATGAATTCAAAGGCTGTGCCCAATCACTATATAAAAAAAATCAGGTAGAATTTAATTCACAATCTTAATAGTTTTAAGTATAATTATTTAATTTTATTAAAGAAGTCACACAAATAACAAATTTTACTTGTAAGTAGACCATAAGCTTGAGAAATTACGCCAGCCGTGCAATTTGGACAAATTGTGCATCGAATCCCTATCTCACTAACACTTGTCCAAAGACCCAATGAGAGAAATTTAATTTTGAGTAGACAGTATTTGTTTTTGAAATGTTAGTAAAATACTTCTACTTCCTTTGGTTACCTAATTATTCTGATTGCCAAACAATCAAAGCTTCTGCTTCAGAAACAATTCATATATAAGAAGTAAATACATCATTGGAGAGATAATGTGCTAACTAATTAAGAGGCAAATGCAATAGAATGAATGAAATTAGTGGTTGTTGCTAAAAGAGCAATCATCTTAAGCCCTTTCTTCAATGCCCTTCTGATTAATTTCCATTGGAAACCCCTACCCGAATTCAATTAGTTGATTAATTCATCGCAGAATTTATGTATTAGCAAACAATTGTAATGGTATAATTAATCTTTACGCTCAAATCAGAGTGGAAATTTATAATTTCTTGTACATATACAATCACTGATCAACTGATCCTATCTTAGAACCAAAGATTTCCAGATTCTGTCAACTCTAACTATATATCAGTAGATTTCTTAAGGTGGGGCGTTATCAATCGATCGTTCTTTCCAACTTTTCCAGGGCCTCTTTTGCAGCTCTTCTGTCTTCTTCAATTTGCATTGCTTTAGAATTCAACTTCTCTTTGTTACAAACTCATGCACTCAAATTACAGAACACACACTCACAATTCAAAAGAGATAAGATGGAAGAAAGAAATGGCAGCAATGGAAGTAATATTAATTCACTAGAAGGAAATTACACAGAGAAAGAAGAGATTCCTTGAGACTCGATTGAGACTCTGAATCTCTGAGAGAACAACAACAAAAAATAGAGGAATCTTAAGAATGATTACAATCCCCAAAACTGAGCTAAATATGTTAAACTAGCTATATATAGCACATGGGTAGGGCATCCCCTGCAAACCCACGAGCACCTCCTCTTGCTGCAGCATTTCCTTAACCAATCTTTCTATTTCAGCCTTTTGCAGATGAGGATACCTGCAAGGTCTAGCTTTGAAAGGCAGGGCACCATGCACCAAGGGAATGGCATGATCATGATCTCGGAAGGAGGTAGTCCCTGTGGTTTCTCAAAGATGTCTGCATAACTGTCCAGTAGTTTCTGCACCTCCACTGGAGCTTCAGCACACAACCCTTCCTGTTGCACACTCATCAACTGTCCTAAATATATCTCCTCCTCCTTATTCACCCATTTCTCCAAGGTCTCTGTACTTAAGGTTTTAAGATTAAAGATTCATGAACCCCTTGCAACCTAACTAGCTTGCCACTTTTTGTAAATGAGATGCTTAATTCCATGAAGTCAAAATTCACAGGGCTGTGAACTTTGAGCCAATCAACTCCCAATATTAAGTCACTTCCCCCCAGTTTAAGTATTCTAAAATCATGTTCAAACTCCTCTTCCCCCATTATCCATTTACTTGGCTGCAAATGGATTTTGAGTAAAGCCTATTACCATCAGCAATAGTAATCAATGTTGGAATTGCAGGTTCAGTAGCCAATCTCAGGAATTCTATTAATTCCTGATCTATGAAACTCCCTGAAGATCCTGAATCAATTAGCAGTACCACCTCATTATTCTTAATTCTGCCATTATTTGGATAGTACTTCCCCCAGAATTCCCAAGTAAGGAATTCACTGACATCTCCAGTTCTTCTTGCTCAAACTCCAACTTCCCTCCTAATTGTCCTCATCTTCTAACATCTCCCTCTGCAATAAATATCCCCTTCTGAACCATTTAATTCTTTTACCAACATGATGTTCAGTTGTTTCTTAGAACAGACATGGTTGGGAGAATAGGGCTCACCACATTTAAAACATAAGTTCTTCATTCTCCTTTTCTGCAACTCCTCATTAGTAAGCCTTTTTAAGGGCTTGAAAGTTTTCTTATCTTCTCCGTCCTTGTCCTTCCATCCTACCATTATCCAACCTTACCTTGCATAACTCCAGGCTTAGCAGATGTTTTGAATATCTTTTGAGAAGGTGACAAAGCCTCTTGTAAGCTAATAGCACACTGCAGTGCTCCTTCTAATGTAGTTGGCTGAAAAACCTTAATAAAAGGCTGCATCTCCTTTTTCAATCCACTGCAGAAAGCAGCCACAATATGCTCCTCCTCCATGTGGGGCAAAAACCCCATCACCATAGATCTCTGGTCTTCAAACTAGTCCATATATTCCTCAATTGATCTCCATTGTTTAAGTTTGAAAAAATCCCCTAACACCTGCCTTATCTGTTAACTGCCCAAACTTTTGGCAAAGGGCTCGGATATCATCTTTCCCAAGGTGCATTAGGCATTGCTCTCAGGAACCCTCTAACCCAGGTATACCCCTTCCATTTCATATACATAGTAGCTATTTCTATTCTTCTATGGGCAGGGATTTGGTATATAGAAAAATATGTTTCTGCTGCTTTGGAAATCCACTCCCTCGGATTCCTTCCCTCAAAGTAGGGAAAATCATTTTAGGTATTTTAAGCCCCTCTCCTCTCCTCTACCTCTTTCCCCAGGAATATCCCTACCCTCTCACCCAAATTGATCCTCCTGTCCACTCCCTCCAAATTCTGGCCTTCCCAAACTCAGCTCTAAATCCCTTGGGCTTGGAATTTCTCTCCTACCCTGAGAACTTCCTATATCCTCCACTACCCCTTTCTGCCTCACAAGTTCCTTGACAGAGGCTGCCATGGAAGTGATTGTGCCTTGCATTCAGGCATTGATTAATATGTCCTTCCACCTGATTCACCAACCTCTGCAAAGATTGTTCCAGATAATCAACCTTCAGATGCAACTAGTGAACCTTAACTCCTTGCTCCTCTAACTGCACACTAACCTCATCAACCTTATCGCCTTGACTTGTCCAGTTTTCATCAACTCTGTCACTCTCCCTTGGAGGTCCCTCACATCTTATTCTACCTTCTGTGCTCCTACTAACATCTCTTCTACTTCTGGTAGCCGAGGCATGTTCTCGTATGATCAGAACTGCTTTGATACCACTTGTTACAAACTCATGCACTCAAATTACAGAACACACACTCACAATTCAGAAGAGATAGATGGAAGAAAGAAATGGCAGCAATGGAAGTAATATTATTCACTAGAAGGAAATTACACACAGAGAAAGAAGAGATTCCGTGAGCCTCTGAATCTTTGAGAGAAATAGCAACAAAAACAGAGGAATTCTTAAGAATGATTACACCCCAAAACTGAGCTAAATATGTTCAACTAGCTATATATAGCACATGGGTAGGGCATCCCCTGCAAACCCGCGAGCACCTCCTCTTGCTGCCCAGCAAAAACTACTTCTCAGCTACGATCTGATCATGAAAGAAGCATGATAAAAAATCCAGTTGTGACCATTACTTCTCAAGCAGGATCCATCGTCCACGTGTACCAAATATTTACTTCAATTCTTAACTCAAACGACATCGTTTCATTAACTGACTAAATAGATGAACTAATAACACTTTCTTGTTTTGGCGCTTTGATCTTCAGCTTTTCCTCTTGTTGTTCTAGCCTTTCTTCTTTCTTCTTCAAGGTTCACTTCCGTGTGAGGATTGGCTTTCAAGATTATGTCCGCAAATCGTAACCTGAGCCCGGCTGCCCGTTCGGTGGATGAAATGAAATAGTAGCCGGAAGATGAAAACCTTTTGATGTGGTTTTTGGGGAGGCAATTAGGGATGATTTCCCAGTGGAAAAAACTAAAGCAGACATCTCTATTCTCTGGGTTATAGAAACTAAAACTGGAATATGATATCTCCTCTCTTCTCTAGATTATATATAAGGAGAGAAGCGGGAGAGGAGGGATGTGTTTAATTATATGAACTTTCTTTTGGACTCTTTCATATTTGATAGATGATGGGATGGGCTTTTTATTGCAATGGATGGGCCTTTATTAAAAGCCCTGTATGTTAACGAAGGAAGAAGTGATCATGTCGTCAATATGCGCTCGTCTAGATCTAGAAGAAAAAGCTTCAGCTATTTTCTGATATATGTTAAGAAAATAAATATTTTACATAAGAAGTTTTTATCGAATGCTATAATAAATTTAATAGATTTTATCTCAAATAAGGCTACAAAATTGACAAGTTGATAAAAATTAGTTGATAGCGTGACTTCACTTATGAATAATTATCAAGATCATGTTCTTCATAAATCAGATGTTATAAGTATAAGTCACAAGAAATGTTTCAATACTTTTTTGATGAAATTTAGATAATAGGGTTCATTATCTTTGTATTTTTAACTCTTGAATTTTTTAATAATAGAGTTTTTATAATACCATAATTTTTTTATTAACTGTTCGTATAAAAAAATTAGAAAGCAAAGAACAATGGATAAAATGGTACCATAAAAAAGGATTATAAAAGTTTATTTTTTAAAAATGACAGAAAAGACCTTAAAAAATGTAATCTAATGGACAAAAATAGTAATTTATGAATTTTTTGGACATTGGGGAGACAATTTAATCCAGGAATATATCTCATTGTTCTTTGTAATAAACAAGGGTCTGATCAAATTCCAGCATTTGTTAATGTAATGTGACCTTTACCACTACAACATGGCAAAAATTTATTATAAAAATCTAATATCTCATGGGTTTGTTTGTGCTTCATGACCCTATTGACCTGACGGAACATTTCTTACAATTAAGTTAAGATTATAGAGTACGCTTTTGACTGACGGATGTAAAATTTTACGTTTGGATGGTGAATAATATTACTCTCAAGAAGACTCAAGTGAAAATTTGTGATGATCCTTTTGGAGTCGGATACTCCTACTTCCAACTCCATTTTTACCCACTTAAAATTGTATATATATAAAATAATCAATGATTTTTTTAAATGTAAAAATGTCAATAAAATATCTTTAATCAACTAATCTATTAATAGAAATATATATAACAATAATTCGAATTAACTTCATATAGAGGTAAGATTGTGATGTGTAATGTTGAATTCATATTTAATTGTTTGAGATTTATGATTTTAATGCCGAATGTTTTATATTTAGACTAATATTCATAGATATTTTAAAATTTAAAGTATATATAAAATTTATATATAAAAATTATATATATAATTGAATTATATATCTATAAATGTTAAAACTTAAGCAATTGTAAAATTTTCTTTATCTAATAACAAGTGATATTATTGTAATCAATACTTATTAACTAATTACAAGGAAACTAACTAACTATATACATATACATATACATATATTTTTAGAATTTTAATAACAATTATTTAAAGAATAAATAAAGATGGATAATTTACAAATAGTTTAGGATCAAAAGAAATTTGATGATAAGAATCAAATATTTAAAATATTAAATATGAGGCCTAATTTTTATTAATTATTTAAAGAATAAATCTTAAAGATTTTATGATTTTTTAAAGATTTTCCATACTATTCACTATTCACGCCACTGTACATAAACAAAATACGAAAACGTTTTTTGGGGGGGAGGGGGGGGGGGGGGGGGGAGAGATCCTTCTTGCTCTCTGTGTCCGTCCGTTAATTGCTTTCTAAAATTGATTCCAAGAGTGTTTTTATGAAGTGATCACTATTTTTCATCAATATAATGGTCCTCGCACACACGCCCGATTATGTGGTCGACGAGGCGTGAGACAAATTCAAAAAAATGAATCCTCATAATTTTTGTAAATAAACATGTATTGAATAATAAATTAAAAACAAACAAAGAAAAAAAACGAAAATGTTCTAAAAAATTACTGCAATATAGAAAAGTTTATTTAAACACTATATGCCTGACATTTTGAAGCAAAAACACTAATCAAATTCTTACCATCTCAAGATTTAACAATTTTCCTTTCTTTCTCATTTTTCCTCTTTACGAAATTAAGTAAGTTAGGGTGATTCAAAAAAAAAGGAAAAAGAAAAAAAGGCCTAAGTTATTTAATTTAGTTGGGTTGTTTTTTTTTTTTTAAAAAAAAAGAGGCTCAAGTTATTTCATTTAGTCCAAAAAAGGCCCAAACTATTTCATTTTGTCCCAACAAAATGCAAATTTTATTTTATTTAATTAGGTTTTTTCTTCAAGAAAATAATTATACCCTAAATTTTTCCTTTTATTTATATTGTAGAAATACCCTAGTTTGGCTTTAACCCTTACATAAATAAATTTAATGGGCTATACATTTTTTTTAGAAAGTTATTAATTTGAAAAAAATTAAATATAATGGACTTGTCTAGACTTGAGTTAAAGGCCTCGTGACAGAATCAGTCCTACTTGCACACATTTCTTTATGCAATTATGATTCTTCTATAAATAGAACATATATCTAGAACTGCAGTAACAACAACAACAGCATAGACATCAATAATGTTAGGACAACATTTAACATTGGGTTATGATATCAATGTTGAGGGCTCATAAACTTGCACGATGAGAGTACTTTGCCAGTTTCATTTATTCCATTTATATAAATATAAATATGAAATATCTCTTGTCCGTGGTGGATTATATCTTAAAGGTCTCTGAAGTTACTCCTTATCCATAACTTGGCTTATAAGAATTACAAGGAAGTTCTGATATTACAGTCTGAGTTTTACAGGCTTGTGTGCATCAAAAGCGAAGTGGATTACTTCCAATCCCATTAACAAATATTAGCATGCTTGATGATAAGCCAACTCTGAAACAGTCACGGCTGTTCAACATCTTCTATCTGCATTCATGACTGTTGGAGAGATGCTAGCATGCTCGGAAGTGACTGGCCATAAGTGTCATGAAATGGACAGAAAACTTCTCAACCGGAGAAACAGCAATCACAGCTTCAAGCATAGGAAGAGCAGTACCTGTGTCAATGTATAAATGATGGTTAAAAGACAAGAAGGACAACTACGGACTGAAAAGCATGGCAATTCAAAAGCATATTGAAGTGCTGAAACACAAAGAGAATGTAATCAAACAAATTACTGTTTCCACTGTCTGAATCAATAATAACACTAGCCATGAGGAATATCATAGGGACTAGATTATCAAACTGATATGAAATAATATGTGATGAGTCAGTGATTATCAAATTTAACATTAATACTTTTATATAGATATGACAAATAAGAATCGTATTCACTGAGATTTGTAAAAAATTCTTAAATTCAAATTTATTAATCAAATATTAAATTTTGGAGGAATTTTAAAATTATATAAAGACAAAACTAATTTAACAAACTTAAAAAAATAAATTTGTTTTATATATATTTTTTTTAAAAATTAATTATACAATATTTTTAATAAAAGAGGTTAGCAAGTAACTTGTATCAATTATTTATTTAATGGGATAAAATTATTGATATAAAACTTATTGAGTAGTTGATTTTAAAATCTCGATAAGCTCAAACAGATTCTTCTTCTTACTAATTAGATTAATCCCGATCAACTCAGACAGATTAATCTTTAATTAAATTAAATATCACTACCAACTAGCATGATAGAATATTTAATTAAATTACATTATGTTTATAAGACATCACTAATATTAAATTATATATCATAATAAGCTTCAATTAAATATAATTTAAATCATATAATTCCCTTAAATTAATTAATTAAGCTAAGAGTTGCAATTTAATTAAACTATCATATGCTACTATGATTATCAATCAAAGATTCATAATCATAGATGATTAATCATGCAATTAAAAAGACTTTCTAATTAATTAAACATGATTATTTAATAATAACAATTGGAATTATATAAATACTCAAATTATTCAATAACATGACTAAAATAATTAAACAAATATGGATAATTAAACTTGAAAAATAAAAGAAAATGGTTACACAATTATATATTACAAAACTATAAATATTAAAGAAAATATAAATTTGGCAGTTTTACTGGCCATAAAAGTAAAATAAAGATATTTTAACTCCCACAATAAAAAGTACAAAATAAAAATGATAAAGATATTACTTTCCACATTTACGAAATTTAAAGTACGAAAAGTAAGTTTGGTGATTTTACTCACTAATAGTATAGTAAAATAAATGATAGAAAATATATACAGAAAATAAAACTGATATCATAGGGACAAGATTATCAAACTGATATGAAATACTATGTGATGAGCCACGTGATTATCAAATTTAACCTTAATACTTCTATATAGATATGGCAAATAAGTATCGTATCCACTAAGATTTGTAAAAGAAATTCTTAAATTCAAATTTATTAATCAAATATTAAATTTTGGGGGAGCTTTCAAATTATATAAAGATAAAACTAATTTAAACAAATTTTTAAAAAATAAATTTGTTTATATATATATATATATTTAAAATAATTAATTATACAATGAATTTTTAATAAAAAAATTAATAAAAAATGTTAGTAAGGAACTTGTATCAAATTATTTATTTAATAGGATAAATCATTAATATAGAACTTATTGAGTAATTGATTTTAAAATCTCAATAAGCTCAAACAAATTCCTATTCTTACTAATTAGATTAATCCCGATAAGTTCAGACAGATTAATCTTTAATTCAATTAAATATCACTAACAACTAACGTAAATAGAATATTTAATTAAACTACATTAAGTTTATAAGACATCACTAACATTAAATTATATATAATAATGAGTTTCAATTAAATATAATTTAAATCATATAATTTCATTAAATTAATTAAGTCAAGAGTTACAATTTAATTAAACTAACATATATTACTATGATTATCAATCAAAGATTAATAATTCTAGCTGATTATGATGCAATTAAAAAGACTTTCTAATTAATTAAACATGATTATTTAATAATAACAACTGGAATTATATAAATACTCAAATTATTCAATAACAGGACTAAAATAATTAAACAAATTTGGATAATTAAACTTGAAAAATAAAAGAAAATGGTTACACAATTATATATTTACAAAATTATAAATATTAAAGAAAATATAAATTTAGCGATTTTACTAGCGATAAAAAGTAAAAATAGGAAGATTTTAAATCCCACAATAAAAAGACAAAAGAATAAATGATGAAGATATTACTCTCCATATTTATGGAATTTAAATTACGAAAAGTAAATTTGATGATTTTAATCACCAATAGTATAATAAAATAAATGACAAAAAAAAAAGTAAATAAAAAAATTAAATAACATAAAAGTAAAAGTTAAAAGTTAGAAGTTAGAAAGTTAGTAGTTAGAAGTTAGAAGTTAAAGCGGTAAAATCGATCATTGTTAAATTAATTTAGTCCTGATCCAAAATAAACTTTAGTGTTCTATATGACCGTAATTATTTCAAAATTTTATTAATTAATAACTTTAATATATGTTGTTATTAACAGTAAATAAACTACTCATAATACATGACTCAAATGAAGAATTTTAAGAATTGATATCAAGAATAAAAATGATAACTTTCCTTGGATTTCTCCAGGTAGTAATTACTCAGTATTCTTGAAATCTCATCCAAAAACCTTTCAAAGTAAACACTAAAATTTTTTAAAAATACCTAAAATCTATTACAAAATATTGGTAAGAAAATTTGGCAGAGTTTTTGATTGAAGAAGATTGTACCAACATAGTAAATTTCGTGCTTAATTTATAGAAATTTATAGGGGCAAATTTGGAATAAAAATAAATAAAATATGATAAAAGTAAAAGTAGTGGGAGACAAAGTGGAGTTTTTGAAAAATTGGGGTAAAACGCGTGAAGTGAAGAAAGTTGCATCAATTACCACGTGTCGCAATCTGATTGAACGCACCCTCCTTCAACTGCCGAATGATGATCATGTGAAGAAAGTTACATCAATTGTCACGTGTCACCATCTGATTGATCGCACCATTCTTCAACTACCGTCCATACCACGTATCGTCATATGATTGACTCGAAGTTAACTCATGGATCATCATTCGTTTTGCGCTTGCTGACACATATTTCGCAATTGTCAAATGGAATATGCATCCAAATTCAGTCATTTTATCATTCTCTACGTGTGACACGTGTCATCGCCATTTAATTAAAGTCAAATGCCACATGTTTGTTGTCTGATTTACTTCTTGTACTGATTGACGTGGCTCCTTTTGTACATGTGACACTGCTACGCCACAGTAAATTCTTTTTTTATTTACAAAAACAAATAAAAAATCTAAAAACACTACAAATAAAAAATATTAGTAGAAAATATAAAATAATCATAAAATAACATAATTTAAATAAAATTAAACACAAATAATATAATAAAATTACATATATTTTTTGGTTAATCACTGTAGCTTTTGGTAAAATCATTACAATAGAAAAAATAACTGTTCCTAGTAAGGTGGAAGTAGAAATTCTTATTCGTTGCTTATGATTCGAGGAGAAAGATTTTGCACAAAACACTATCAAGGATCATTACATTATCCGCAGATAAACAAATGGACATCAGAACAACGTTACCTAGTTACTACTTTGGAAATGCTATAAAAAAAAAAGTTTCACAAGGTACTAGATCATAATCCAGAGAAACATGTCTGAGCATCAATTCTGTGGTCTGGCAGTAACCAAGAAACAAAAACTAAGGGAATACATTCTGAGACATCACTTGATTCAGAAAACCTTATTTAATCATATCATGACAACTATCTTCAATCAGGAAGGCTCCACCAAATGGGTTGCCAAAGCAAATTTTGAACAAACCCACTCATCTTTTAGCTCTCATTGGACTTGATTCATTACTACCAATAGAATGATATAATGATTGTCCTTATGTATTCTCAGTCGTTTTGGCTGACTCCCTAAATCAATGAATTTTCTCCTTTATTTCTAAAAAATAGAGGGTTTATATGGAGTGACCACTATATTTCAGCAATATAATGATCCTTACACCTTTCTTTCTGCAATTATCATTATTCTATGAAGAGAATGTACATCTAGAGCTGCAGTAACAACAGATCAAAGAGATCAATCTCAGGACAACAATTACCAATGGGTAATAATATCAATGTTGAGGGCTCATATTGCACGACGAGAGTACTTTTCCAGTTTCATTTATTCCATTTTTTTATATATAGCATATATAAATATCTCGTCTTTGGTGAATTATATCTTAGAGGCCTCTGAAGTTTTCAAGCCTATAGCAATTGCTGTCTTGGAACCCGATGGCCGCCCTAAATGCCTGCTGATGAACTCTCCGGCAAGCAAGAGCTTTCCCATGTCAACATTGGTTCTAATTCCAAGACCATTTAGCATGTATACGACATCCTCAGTAGCAACATTCCCGGAAGCTCCCTTGGCATATGGGCACCCTCCTAAACCTGCCACTGAAGAATCCACTGTGCTAATTCCCATCTGTGAAAAAAGATGAGATGATGTTAGATTTTGTGCCCTTCAAATTTTCAAAACTTGAGAAGCAATTCCATTTTCTAATTTGGATCCCAAAAATGGCTGCAATTGTTAATTCATTTCCTTATAAAGCCATTGACTAAAAATTACAAGTTACTCATTATCCACAAGGGAGTAACTTGGCTGATAAGAATCATTGGGAAGTTCTGATCCTAAAAGAAATCCTATCAAAAGATTACAGTCTGAGTTTTACAGGCTCGAGTGCATCAAATCGAAGTTGATTACTTCCAATCTCATTAACAATTATTAGCATGCTTGATGATAAGCTAACTCTGAAACAGTCACGGGTGTTCAACATCTTCTATCTGCTGCAATCATGAGAAATGCAGGATCTGCAACATTGTGAAGAACTTACTTGGAGAGATGCTAGTATGTTCGGAAGTGACTGGCCATAAGTGTCATGAAAATGGACAGCAAGCTTCTCAACCGGAACAACAGCCATCACAGCTTCAAGCATAGGAAGAACAGTACCTGTGCCAACGTATAAAGGATGGTTAAAAGGGAAAGGACAACTATGGACTGAAAATCATGACAATTCACAAGCATATTAAAGTGCTGACTGCTGAAACACAAAGAGAATGCAATCAAACAAATTACTGTTTCCATTGTAGTCTGAATCAATAGTAACACTAGTCACGAGGAAATCACATGGGGACAAGATTATCAAACTGATATGAAATACCATTGCTTGTAGTAAAATCATTACAAAATTTACAACAGAACAACTAACTCTTCCAAGTATCTAGTAAGGTGGAAGTAGAAATTCTTATTTGTTGCTTATGATTTGAGGAGAAAGATCTTGTACAAAACACCATCTAGGAACATTACATTATCCACAGATAAATAAATGGACATCAGAACAACGTGATGTAATTACTACTTTGGAAATGCTATTAAAAAATATGTTTACAAGGTACTAGACCATAATCTAGAGAAACATGTCACAAGAATTAAGAAAAGGGAATACATTCTGAGACATCACTTGATTCAGAAAACCTCATTTGTGGAAAACCTTGCAAGTGTTGCTAATGCAACAGAGAACCCAAAAACAATAATGGGAAAAAGAAGATTACTGAGAAGCAAATCCCATAAAAATGCTGATTGGAAATATTATGAAATAAGTGTTCCTCATGTAAGTCAAATAGCAAGACAGTTTAATAATACTCCCATGCCAAACCAGGAAGACTCATCAACCTTCACAAATACTTGGATCTCAGACTCCTAGAGACGGAAACATACCAGGAGTACCAATTCCTATTGTATCACCAAGTGAGATTTCAAAGCAGCCCATGTCATGAAGTTCATTTGCAACATATGCAACTTTAGAAGGGGCAATTGCTCCTTCAACTGGGCATCCAATGACACAAGATACGTACCTGTCAACATTTTAGCAAGACAATCTTAGTAGCAGCTATAATTCTTTAAGCCCTCAACCAAAAGTACCCAACATTATTGAAAAGACAAACTTTAAAATATTGGAAACGCAAAAAGATGCTATCATCCGTAAAAAGAATCAACTAGTTCCCAGGGAAACTTTATCTGATGACCAGCATCGCCAGAAGGTATTATCATACCTAATCACTAGATTGAAAAGGAATGATGTTCTAGCACACGTCAAACCATACCAGTCACAAAAATCTTACATCAAATTTTACTGAGCAGATTGAAAAATAAAAAGAAAGATATTCTTGTGGTATGCTTGTCCTAAATTTTGCATTCTTCTAAAACAGGAAAAGTCCTGGTGATCATGAAAGTAGGCTGGAAACAATTACAACACAGTAACTATCAATGATGTCACGACAGTAATGCTTTATTTATTCTGCCTTTTACAGTTTCTGTTTTATGTTTTTGTCAGTACACAAATGTCTATTGCTGTTGGGAGGGGGGAGCCATACCCACGAACAGGAATAGAAAGTCTTTTAGCAGCATCACAGACTGCATGGTAACGAGAAAAACTCTCTTCAATGCTACAATTAATGTTCGACTTGGAAAAGGACTCTGAAGCTGATGCAAAGACAGCCACTTCTTTTGCTCCAGCTGCAATCGCAGCCTCAAAACCCTAAACAATGATGCAGTTGGAAATCCTTCAGTCAGTTGAGCAGCAAAAGTCATCTTAAGTTTACCATTATCAGTAACTACCACACACCTTTAGATTAGGTACAAGAACAGGTAATCTAGCCCCATCCAAATGCTTCACTGCTTTCATTACATCTTTTGCATCAGCCAACTATTCAAAAAGAAGCAAAAGTAAGAAATTATACTAAGAATAGTTGGTGTATCACAAGAAAACAAATACAAGATATTCACAACAAAGAGATCACAAAGCAATAGTTAGATTGTGTAATTGGATTAGGAGTGTGATCCCCATATCCACCCTATACCCATTGGGCCAACTATACAGACTAAGAGCCATTCTCCTGGATTCCTATTAATTCTTTTACCTCCATATGTTGATGAGGATGAGCAGCTAGGATTCCTAAACTGCTCAGAGCAGTCAATTCTGCACTATATTCTTCCAATCATTACTTTCCTTCTATTCTTAATTTTTCAAAAAGAGAATCCAGTGTGGTACCCCCATTTCCTGCACTGCCAAACCCTAATGAAAAGAATAAGCACAAAACACCAAACAGCCCTCTATCTCCACTGTAAAACCAGAATTTGAATCCCCTTCTACCTGTTACATCCGCAACAGATTCCTATTTCACCACCATTGTGACGCAGTTTATAACCAGCACAGTACTATGCATTGACTGCAGAAAACATGAAATGTCTGGAGTTGAAAAAACTACACCTTATTTACTCATATGAGCATGGTGGTGGCATCACATCTTCCATTACATTCTATCCATCCTTGAAACATTTCATAAATTAGGCAAGGAAATTTTCCAAAAAGAAGAAAAAAAAAAGGATTGGGGGAAAGGACCATATATTTTCCATATGAAGACTGCTAAAACATGAGGTTCCAGTGTCAACCATTATTACATTCTAGAGTATGCCAAAGCTTTGAACTTGAATTAGGTCAAACCCTTCTCCCTAAGGAACCACACACAGCAAAAAATAAATGTGAACTTTTATTAATTTGATCATGCATCAAGCACAGATTGCAGCTGTGGGTCAGCAACTGCACTGCATGTTAGCAATCACACAAGACCAATATCATAGTCTAACAAATCGCTCAATAATGACAGCTCTACACTTTATTTTGCTGACTATTTCGTTAAAGGTTAGTGAAATTACCTGAGGTACCCATTTGGGAGATACGAAACTTGTTGCTTCAACAACAGGTAATCCAGAAGAAACCAGTTTATGAATTAGTTCAACCTTTACAGATGTAGGAACTCTGCTCTTCTCATTCTGCAATCCATCCCTTGGACCTACTTCAACAATCTTCACATAATCCGGAATACCTCCAAATAACTGTGATACACGAAGGAAACAATAATTATGCTTAGCAAAGGAATGCCATGATACTAAACTGACAAGCTAGAACATATAGGAAGCTGCAGTTATTATTTTTCAGTTTTCCTTTTAACTATTTCCCCATTAGAGCAACTGTAGATCTCTGTTCAGCACATTTGCACAGTCCACTTAAATGATGTTTAAAACAAAAGAAATCCAATAAGGCTCCCACTTTATGGTCCTTATTCTTTTCTCAAATAGATCACCTTGTAGGGCATGTTCCTTGTGCCTTTGATGTTCCAGAAGTCATAATGATGATTGGGCAAGTAACATGAGTTGCACATGGATCCATTTCTCATGTGGCTTCTTCCCAAGGTGAACGTCCTTCTGTTGGAGGTGCCTCTTTGTGCTGTGTCTCTCAGTTGTTTTGGCCACTGGATAGTTTCCCTACCATACTCTTCAAATTCTTCACTGAACACAAGTATAGCTGAATATTACTCCATCCAACCAAAAATAACCGCCATAATTTCATTTTTTATTTGTCTAAGATTATTTGTCCTCTTTCTAAATAAATGGAGTATCCATGACTTGTTTTCCTCAAATCTACACTTATTCTAACCTACTACATTTAATGAAATAATTTTTCAAATATATATATTCAATCAATATTAACTTTAACGCTTTCAGGGAGAGAGAGAGAAGGAGAGAAAAAGAATAATGATAGTGTTGTACATAGATTAAAAGAAGTGTATATTGGATATTTTATTACTTTATACCATAGACATGTAAACTTTGGCTGGAAGGAATATTTTTACTGAAATTCAAAACATGGATCACAAATTTTTACCTTTATTAATCAATAGCTAAGAAACTAACGCTAAAAATGTCTAACATTCAAACTGTAAGCAGAGGTTTCTACATTAGCACCGATAGACAAACATGATATTATTCTAATTGAAACGTAATCACCTCATAGATGTTTGTTCAGCTAAGGATGACTAGAGTCTCATTGCTGGAATATCTAACAAGCACAGAACAAACAGAAAGTATATGATTCATATAAATTCTTTCAAAAACATGATGTCATTTTTCTTTTAAAAAAATAAGAAAAAGAGAAGCAAGTTTTTTCCAATTGCTCTCTGACTGATTAAAGGGAACTATTAAAGGCCGAGTTATAATAATAAAAAATAAAATGGAATAATGGATACTAACCATATGTGAAGTAACAAGTACCATTTGTCCTACTAAATACTCCCTCCCTTTTTTTTCAAAAGGAAAAATATAAAAAGAAAACTTGTCTCAAAATGGATATTTTTTTTACCTGACATCTTATGAAATCAAGGTAACATTAATTAACTATTTTTCCATCATAACCTTTTTATCTATTCATTAAAAAATTCTATTTATCAATTTCCAATAAAAAATACTAATATCTAGAAAACCTAATTAAACCTCTCAACTACTAAAATTTGACTTTTAAGGAGAGAAAGAAAGATAAAATTAATATTATTGAGAAAATTTAGGGAGAGTATTTTAGTTTTTCTCCTTAAAATCACATAAATTTTAAGATTACCTTAGGGGGCCTGAAACTCGATGTTGCAACGAGTTAAAAAAAAATGACGTAATAAAAATTTATAATCCTGTGATCTTAAAGCCTTTAAAGCCAAATACATTTAAAGGACATCTTAGCATAGACCAACTACAGATAAATTGAATCAAGGTGACAAAACATTAATAGTGGGAGAGGCTTTGTACAGTCCACCCATTTAAACAGAATGGTAATTTTTTTAACCTAAACATTCAACAAACAGAATATTAGATGAAAAAGTGTAACAGGTTAGCTCCAAATAAAGAAAAAAAAATTAAGAAAGAAAAATACACAATTCAGTAAATTTCTTTGGGGCTTTAAGAAACTTCTTTTAACATCTGAATTTATATCATGCAAAAAAAACCAAGCTCTACCATCGAATTTCTGCACCAAGTATCCATAAAGTGAATAATATTCTAATTGCAACGAATTGATGAAAGGTCATTTAAAGGAGTATCAAAATTCTTGCTGCCAGTTCAATATGATGAATATAATATATTAAAGGAAAAAACCCATTGTGTATATCATCCATTTCTATGGAGTTTTCCACCCACAAACAGATTATCCAATATCAGTCACAAGACCAAAGATGGAAACAGTTTGGAGAGAAAAGTTCACACAATATGTCTATTATTCACTTCACAAGCAGGATTGCGCTAATCTATTGGGCAGTCATCAAACAATCTAATTGTCAGTAACTATAATGTTTTCACTCACTAAAAGTCCAATTGATTTGTGTTTAATGAAGATTATCCAAGACCAGTGCAGAAATTGGAATCTACACAAAGGCACATGCTCTAACAACCAGGTGCATAATGAGAGAGAGAAATTGGACCAATTTCAAAAGATTGTCAAATAGAAAGCAGTAAAAACTCGCTCAAGTAGCTAGGAATAATGATTATAATATGTAACTTACTCGCTGCAGTTGGATGAGCTGCAACTTCTGCCTTCAATCCAGCAGTGTCCCATTCCCAGATCCTCTCCTATAGGTCTGCAAGCACTGGAGGAAAACCTATGAAGGTCAATGTTGCTCAAACTGGGCAATTTGTCCAGACCTAGGGGCTCCTCCAAACTTGACATTGCCAAAGTGGACAGAAGAGCTGCAAACAAATGAAAAGCAAGATAGGAGTGAGCTCATCTCAAATTGCTCAAATTACTTTAAGAACTCAGAAACCTGTCCACAAAGCCAAGCATTCGAATTTCACCACCAATCACCTGGTGATTCAGAAAAAGATACCAAGCAGAATGAAACTGGAACAATGATGTGAACGTGCCTCAATTTCCAAACTAACCAACTATTAGTTTCCCTTTTACATCCCTAGAACATTATCGTTATAATAGCTAGCAATGGGATTATTCTAACCTTTTATAATCATGCAAATTGACTGATCTTTTTTCTAGTTATCTCAAGCCTAGTATGTGAAAGAGAAATTGATCCACTAAGCCAATGAACAATAGCCGCAGAATTCTTCTGATGAATTAAGAACTCTCACAGCAAGTGCATGAAAATTCAATTGGAAATTTTCCATTCTAAATGCAGACTTTCAAGAAACCTAGACTAATTACAAGAACTATGCAGGGATAAAAATTCTTCCCAAATGTAGCTCTCCGCAATGATAACATGTTCCCTTCCATCCATAAAGACTAAGTACGGCTCAATAACACTAGTAATCAACACTTGAGAGACAATCATACCATACATGGCTCAATAATTCACAAGGAAGCCCAAATTCTTCAATTTTGTACATAATTATTTTTCCTTCCAACGAGAACCCAAACTGAAACCAGACGAATTACTCGGTCATATTTTCTTTTCCTACCCAGTTCTTCAGCAACTAAGCGGAGTACTCAACCAACATTATAAGGGCAAATCAAAAACATTTTTGAACTTTCCCATTTCTTACATTTCTTCATCGAATTTCCAGACACCAAACAGAAAAAATAATTTGAAATAACAAAAGAAAGAATCAAGAGAAAAAAAAAGAGGAGACAATACAGACCTGATATCAAGTAAGGTTCCTGTTCTGTAATGGGAAAAAAGGAAAAAAAATCCCGGAAAACTCACTGTGTTCCAATGTTGACCACAAATGGGTTTACGTTAGGTTTATATTTGGTGGGGTTGGGAAAAGCTAGGTAGATGGAAAATCATCAAATAGAGACAGAAAGGCTGGTGAAAATACTGAGAAAACGTGAGGCGATCAGTCATCTCTGCTTACAAGTCTCCGTCTTTGTTTGGTGAGAAGTACAAGAAATGTAATTTTTGTGTGGGTTTTAATGCTGATTTTGCATTCAGTAATTTTTTCCACTTTTTTTCTTCTTGGGGTATGGGGGGGGGGGGGGGGATGCTGGGATCGGGTGGGCCCTTGAATTAGTAAATGCCAACATTATTTTGGTGGGAAAGGTTGGTAAGTAGTTTTCAGTTGGAAGTTGGTCAATTTCGGTCACGGGCACAAGCGATCCAACGGTTATTGGAGCGTTTTATTTTTTTCTTTGTTCTTTCTTTTTTTTTTTCATATAGCTCCTTTTTTTCAACTAATTCCTATATTAAATGAATTCTCCAAATTGAAGAAAGAGACAATTTATTTTCTTTTTTTTTTATTTCAAAAAACTCAAATGAGAACATTGTGTTAGCCCCAAAAGTAACTATAATAAATTAAATAAATACTTTGACTGAACATGATAGTGTTATTTCAATTGACATGGAATCAATTCTTTTCATTTCCAATCAAAAGGAAATAAGCATAGACAGGAGACTATTTTCTCATCCAGGTTTTCCCCTACCACTAATGGAATTACACTAATGAAATTACAAATATCCATGAGTGAGCATTCTCCCGTATGCTATATGTACAAGAAAAACAATAAGTAACTTTTCCATAATAACAGCATACTATGTTGAAACAAAAATATGTAATAATATTAAAAAAAAACAATAGATCTGCACGGCCCAAGTATACAGTACACACATCAATACAAAACAATATTACTACAAACTTTAAGATCATAGAATGTATCACAGTTCAAAAATAAAAAAAATCTCAAACAACAAGTAGTACAAAGAAAACAAAAATAGGCAACTCTATTCAAGACACTGAAATCAGCATATTCTCAACAGATCTTAGCTGATCAGACTGAAATGCATTTCATATGAAACTTGGGATCATGGTTGCAATTGCTGAAAAAGGAGAAAAAAGTAAACAAATTATTAGTATCAAAGTCATGTTGTCATGAAAATTAATGTAAAATATAAAGTGATATGTGATTGCTTATTGTATTAGTTCTAACGAGGCAATCACTTTTCCATTCTTTCAAAATCTGAGTCTATATGTTTTCATAGGATGCTCAAATGCGTGATGAAAGCTTGCTTAAATCTTGATTCATTATGCAATTTTGGAATTGCCGCCTTTGAGCCATCATCTTCATCTTTTGGACATTTTCTTTCAATTCTATTTCTCTTTTCATTACTTGCTCTCTTAATTAAAAGCTTTCTTCATTAATACTAACTAGTTTATTTAAAGTGTATTGTAACTTATTTAATGCATCCACTAGCTTCTTGTGTAACTTCCTCTTTTTGTCTTTACAACTTTGTCTTCCTTGGAATGTACAACACCCTCAAAATTAGTACATTCAACTATATTATCTGCAGATACTAGGTAAGGATTCCTCAATTGATGGTAAATTTATATAAATGTTTTGCTAATTTGATGTAGTTTTCCAACCTACATGTTTTAAGTACCTTTTAGGATTCTTCATCATGATTTTACAACAATGAAGAATTTAAATTTGTTACATTTAATATTCTCATACAATCTTATCGTTTTTTTACTCTACAAAAACAGATCAATAAGTTAATGATGCTACAAGTAACTAAACTCAGTGATTACCTTCTAAGAAAAGATCTTTCTGGTCCAAACCTTTTCCTGAAATCTAATTAAAATGCACGGGTGAAATTTATGCATCACCATTCACTTAAAGAATGCAACATATTCAAAGTATATGGCTTAAATATCGTTCCTCCTTCATTCTTTATCCTAACCCACATAGAAAGTGGCAGTGTCAATATGTTAGGAATCACTATATACTTACGATATATCTAACCATGCCATCATGTGTGACTATCATTTGCTATATTCAGTAGTCACATAGAAGCAATAAACAGGAAGCACACCAACAAAAAATTAAAAGAGAAAGAACAACATCAACAAGAAGCGATTGAGATTTCATGATTTGTGTAATAGAACTACTCAAATGAAGAAATGCCCTTAGCATGTACCAATGGGTAGTGTACCAAATTCGAAGCAAAGCATGAGAAAACTTAGCAACAGCAAACCCATTAACATAGTTCAAATTAACTCTATGAAGGAAATATGGTAGCATCTATTTTGCTATGCGTGAATCGGTTTGTTTGGGCATAACTTCTTGAATTAGATAAATATGCCCAAATATACTATTGTTATGGTATTATTTCCCCGTTCCCATGTATTTGTGTTACTCACCCTGTAAAGTAACTTTAAAAGTCGTCACAATTGTACAAATTAAATTTTAATTCCTAACTTATTCTAATTAGGTATATAGGGAAAGCAAGTGTCTCTTATAGAGACTTTGTAAAATTCTATAGTTTGTTAATAAAAAGAAAATATTTGGGGGGTTTTGGATTTAGTTTTAAAAACTAGTTTTAACAAATTAAAATAAAAAGACTACAAAAAAATTTGTTAGCAATGAATAAGTTTCAAGTTAATTAATTTAATGGGATAAATCCTATATAAAATAAATAAATTATTTAGTTGTTAGTTTTAGAATCCGAAATTCCTATACTTCAATATTAGATTAATTCTGATGAACTACACTAATTAATTTAGTAATTCAATTAAAAATCCTACAACTGAGCGTGCATAGAATTCCTAATCAAATTGCATTGAGTATATAAGACATCACCAACAATAACTTACATATAAAAATTAAATATTAATTATACACAATTTAAAATATATAATTCTCTATTAATTTAATTAAGCAAAAAGATGAATTCTAATCAAACTAATAGATGTCACTAAATTATTCATGTATATAATTCTCTATTAATTTAATTAAGAAAAAGATGAATTCTAATCAAACTAATAGATGTCACTAAATTATTAATGCAATATTAACAATTCTAGCATGATAACCATGTAAATTAATCAGGGCGTCAATTCAATTAATTAACCCACTTATATAAGGACCATAATATATTTATCTAACACGTGGCTAAATTAACTAAATCAAGATGTACAGTTAAACTTAAAAAAGAAAGAAAAGAGTTACACAATTATATAATAAGGGAACAAGAATTAGCTAGTTTCACCAACCATGAGAAATAAAAATAAGGATATTTTAACTCCCACATAAAAAATACATAAAGTAAAAGGTGAAGATTTTTACTCTCCACATATACAATATTTAAATTGTTGAAATAAATGTTAGATATTATAATTGCATAAAGTAAATGTTAAAAGTTAGAAATGCAAAAAGTAAATGTTGGAAGTTAGTCAAGTAGAATTGACCCTAGGTTATATTAGGTTAGTCCTGACCCAAGTTTAACTTAATTTTATGTAATGATAATTATCTCAAAATTTTATTAAGCTTGGGTTATATACCAAACATATTAAATGAAGTATTAAATATTTGAAATCAAGAATAAAAAAAATAAACTTACCATAAATGAATTCCGACAACACCTCATTTGTATTCTCGATTTATCTTCCAAAATACATCAAAATATAATTCTAAAAATTCCTAAATACTCTTAGCAACTATTACAAGAGATAGAGAGAGGATTTGGGTAGAGTTTTGTAAGAAAAATGGTGTGCAAAATGAGAGAAATTTGCAGCATATTTATAGATATTTCTAGGGACAAAATTGGAATAAAATAAAATAAAAATGACCAAAATATAGGAAACAAAAATAGTGGGCCACATGCTAATTCTAGAAGTTCAATCGAGGACACCTATCAAGCATTGGGTGCATGATTTGGTATGGCTATTGTATTGTATGCTCACGAGTGGGTGATATATGATCATATAACCCTATTCAATCCAATGGTCAACACTTGTTGAAATGTGACACGATCTCATCCAGTCATTCCAATTTGATATAATTATTCTAATGGAAGAGGTGAGCCATTATTCATATGACGACGCCACCTGGCTTCTTCTCATGGGCCAACACGATAAGATCTTGTTCATTAACTAGTCTTGATCTAACGATTGATAGTAGGATGCATTTAGGAAATCTGTAAGCTGAGCAAGCATCAGGTGATGACGTGGTAGGTAGCATTTTTTTTCTTTAAATCTTTTTATTTCGAAACTTTATACAAAAATAAACTAAAATTCTTACAACAAAAATTATTAATGAGAAAAAAGAAGAATATCCAAAAATAACAAAAATGAAATGAAATTTAATAAATATAACATTGTTAAATATCATAATTCGGCTATATCACACACATATCTATGCTATTTTTATGCCTAGAAATTGTCTTACTTGACTAGATACTCTCGTTAGTTTAAGAGAATATAGACTATATGCGTGACAATTATACTCATAACTCTAACCTTATTTAATCCTCTTAAATGTTGTCCTCATTGTTTGAGATCTATCTCTGCTCTACGCAAGGATCATACAAACATCACTCCAAATATCCTATCGCACTTACGAATAAAGCTATTACTAGTATTCATTAATATTTGTCAATGAAAGCAATCAAAAGCCTCGTAACTTTGAATGACAAACCCTCTACTATCAATATAGAATTCTCAATTTAACCAAAAAAAAAAGAAAAAATCTCAAATGAGTATGGTAAAGATGGAATTTCCAACTTTTTTACATCATTTAATATGCCAACTGTAAATTTTCAAATTTTATTGAATAACTTCCTTATATATGTTTTTATCATTCTTGTGGTCTTAAACAAGGTGTTCATTTATCTTCATCTTTATTTATTCATAAGAAAAATGTTTTTTAGCTTCAATAAAGCAAGCTTGGACATTGGAAAAAACTTAATATGGGAAGAAAATTTGAAATATCCTATGCATTGTTTAAAAATGATAGTTCTATATTTTTTCCTTCGACAAATAAGTACCAAAAGGAGAAATTTTTTTAATTAATCTATAATAGTCAAAGTATGGGATGGAATTTGGGAATTGATTAATAAAAATAAATTATCTTTTTTATTATTATTAAAGACACTTGCGCCCATAATATGGTTTGTTCTTGTAATGATTTCCTTCAGAGGCTTTTCTTACATTCGATTATCGAGGCTTTCTGTAAATTCCAAAATTAGGTTATCTTCCTCCTCACCTCCTTGCTAATTTTGGTCATTCTCTTGTTGACAAAACTTTATGGTCTAATAAAGATCTCCTACATGCAGATGGATCAAGGAAAAAATGAAATTTATACTGTAAATTTTACATTAAAGATACTTATACGATTTTTAAATCAATATATATTGTTTTGTTAATTTTTATTTGGTGTAAAAAATAATAATATTCATTCTCAAAGAAGAAAAAAAAATAATATTGACTTTGTATTAAATTAACACTTCATAAACTATTCAAGTTTTTTAAATTAACCAAAAGTGATCAGGTTAGAGGATTAAATCTGAAAAACCTAAGAGGGGTGAGTGAATTAGGTTTTATCTAATTTTTCTTAATCTAATTAAAACACTACTTTCTAAGACAACAAATATCAAACATTTGGTGCCCAAATAGTGTATGAAATAATGTGTTCGAGTAGTTAGCAAAAATAAAGTAAAAAGCACAACAATTTATAGTGGTTCGGTTTATCCAACAAAACTTAATCCATTACCTTGAGCTATCTACTCAAGGATTTCACAAAATCTTTCACTAATTTAGCACAAGAGATTACAAAAAAGACTCACCTAATTCACCTTAGAGTTTTACAATACAAACCTCTTACCCAATCAAGGTTCATTCAACTCCTTAATTATACAATACAACCTTGATTATACACTTATATCTAATACAACAATTAATGAAATAGATAAACTTAAGATAATCACAATTATCTATAATTCAAGGCTCACTCTAACCCTTAGAGTTTTAAGCCCAATGTAACCTAAACTTACAATATGAGAATAAGAAAAGTTTGATATAAATATCACCTTAATAGGGATGTCAATGAAGCGGGGATTATTGGGGATTCGATTCGCCCCGCCCCGTTGGGAATCAGGATTCCCCGACTTCAGTGGGGGTGGAGGCGGGGGCGGGTTATAAAATGTGGGGATTAGCGGGGGCGGGGGGCGGGGGGCGGGGATTGATTTGTCCCCACTGAATCCCCGCGGGGATTCATGAAGGCGAATCCCCGACTTCGGCTTCAGCATCTCTAATAAAAATACTATTTTATTTCTAGTATTTTTTTAAAAAGCAAAAAATTTTATCCATTTGGTTACTTTAAAAAAATTTAAAATAAATTGAGTTATATTATTAAAGGAGTTTATATTATTATACCTAACTAACTATAAGTTTATATTATTAACTATGTGGATTCAAATGAGTTTATATTATTCACTAATTAATTATGAATCATATTATTAAAAATGTAAATTAAAATAGTTATATTATTATTTATGTAACTATATATGAACATTAAAAAAACTATGTAAATATGATTATTAACTATATTGATTTAAATGAGTTTATATTATTAAATATATACTTAACTAACTATGAATTATATTATTAACTGTATTGATTCAATGAGTTTATATTATTAACTATGTAGATTAAAATGAGTTTATATTATTGAATAAGTAATTATGAATCATATTATTAAGAATGTAAATTAAAATAGTTATATTATTTTATTTATGTTACTATATATGAACATTAAAAGAACTATAAAACTATGATTATTAACTATATTGATTTAAATGAGTTTATATTATTAAATATATACTTAACTAACTATGAATTATATTATTAACTGTATTGAGTAAATGAGTTTATATTATTAACTATGTAGATTAAAATGAGTTTATATTATTGAATAAGTAATTATGAATCATATTATTAAGAATGTATATTAAAATAGTTATATTATTTTATTTATGTAACTATATATGAACATTAAAAGAACTATGAAACTATGATTATTAACTATATTGATTTAAATGAGTTTATATTATTAAATATATACTTAACTAACTATGAATTATATTATTAACTGTATTGATTCAATGAGTTTATATTATTAACTATGTAGATTAAAATGAGTTTATATTATTGACTAAGTAATTATGAATCATATTATTAAAAATGTAAATTAAAATAGTTATATTATTATTTATGTAACTATATATGAACATTAAAAGAACTATGTAACTATGATTATTAACTATATTGATTTAAATGAGTTTATATTATTAAATATATACTTAACTAACTATGAATTATATTATTAACTGTATTGAGTAAATGAGTTTATATTATTAACTATGTAGATTAAAATGAGTTTTATATTATTGACTAAGTAATTATGAATCATATTATTAACCATGAATTATATGTGAAGATTAAAAAAAAACTATATAACTATAAATTATATAGTTAACTATATTAATTTAAATAAGTTTATAATATTAACGATATACTTAAAATAGTTATATATATATATATATGTGATGATTAAAAAAACTATGTAATTATAAATTATATTATTAATTATATTTATTTAAATAAGTTTATAATATTAACTATATACCTAACTAATTATGAGTTACATTATTAACTATATATGAATATAAAAAAAATATGTGATCATAAATTATATAATAACTATATATCTAACTATAAGAACCTCATTGCATGGAAGGGCATGTGCTGAATTGAATAGTTAAAGGTGAATTTTGGAAGATTGCTTATAATTTATAGTTTTTAAGGATAATGATTTATATTTATATTAGTGATTGTATTCGATATATGAAATATTTTATTATTTTGTATTTGAAGTTTTTAGCTTTGAAGCTTTATTTTTTAAAAAATTTTAGTATGAGACAGATATGTTTAAATGAGCTTGTGCCTTAATATTTGTAGTTTACTATAATGGAATATTTTAGATTTTAGTGGTATGATGAAATAGTTTTTTTTAAAAAAAATAAATTTAAAAATTGAAGTGGAGTCAAACAGGAGTCAAACAGGAGGTCAAACATGGGTCAAAACGGGGTCAAAACGAAGCTGAATTGGGGGCGGGGACGGGTGTTCTAAAGCGGGGTCAGAGTCGGAGTCGGGGTTTGTTCAAACATTCTAAAGCGGGGACGGGGTGGGGGCGGGGACGGGTGTTCTAAAGCGGGGTCGGGGTCGGAGGTAGGGGCCCCTACCTCCGACCCCGCTTCGCCCCATTGACATCCCTACTTAATGTGAAGATATATCAATTTTGAAGCACAAACACCTCATTGAGTAATATGTTCATCTAAATTACTCAAGAACACCAATAATTTAGTAAAGACCCTTATTGGATGATTTTCACAATGTAAATGCCATGAAAATGTTTCAAAATGTTTCTAAGATGTTCTATATTGAGTAAGATGTTCAAAATTTAAATGACTGTTTGCTCAAAATGACTGTTTGAATTTTACTCAGGAGACGTGCGGTCGACCGCATCTCAAGTTGGTCGTCCGTACCATCATCCGCAAGTGTACCAGAGAGCTCTAGACATTCTGCGGATAATGAGCTGAGTAGTTCGGTCGACCGCACATGCATCCAAATTATGCAACACAAAATTTCAATCAACTCTAAGAATTGTTGAATATATTTTATAAAATTTTAAGCATATACATGTATTTTGAAAACCATTTCAAATACCCAACCCATGTTTTACCTTTATGAAGTGCATTTTGAAAAACATTTTACTTTTATTGAGCAATCTATAAAATTTATTACTCATAGAGGTAGACCTAGAGATATCTAAGTAATATCACTATATAACACTAAACCTCTAGATCCTATCTAATCCAGAAAATGCTTTTTTTCAACACTTGATAGCATATGAACTTTCATGAAGACTTGAAACTTCGATTTTGAATGAATTACACATTTGAATCTTAAAAGACCAATATTTATATAATTAAGACATTAGTCATCATCAATGTTTATCATTAATCAAAATTGAGACATTAAAAACTTTAGGGCTTTCAAAATATAACAATCTTCCTGAAAAACCTAAAAAGGGGGGTAAATTAGGTTTTATCCAATTTTTAAACCTCAATTCAAACAATATTTTTTAAGACAACAAATAATGAACACTTGGTGCTCAAACAGTGTGTAAAGTAATGTGTTTAAAAAATTAACAAAGAACACAATGATTTATAGTGGTTTGGTTTATCCAACAAAACCTAATCCACTACCTTGAGCTATCTACTCAAGGATTTCACAAACTTTTTTACTAATTTAGTACAAGAGATTACAATAGAGGCTTACCCAATTCTCCTTAGGGTTTTACAACACAAACCTCTTACCCAATCAAGGTTCACTCAACTTTTTGAGTTTTACAATATAACTTTGATTATACACTTATCTTTAATACAACAATTAATGAAATAGATACACTTAAGACAATCACAATTATCTATCATTCAAGGTTCATTCTAACACTTAGAGATTTAAACTCAATGCAACCTTGACTAAAACTTACAAGATAAGAATAGGAAGAGTTTGATATAAAAATCACTTTAATGTGAAGATATATCAATTTGAAGCATAAACATCTCCCATCTCCTTGAGTAATATTTTTCTCTAAATTGCTTAAGAACACCAATGATTTAGTAAATACCCTTCTTGGATGATTTTCACAATGTAAATGTTATAAAAGGGTTTCAAAATGATTTCAAGATGTTATATAAAGAATAGGAAAAAGAATTTTGCTCTCTAAGTTTTTTTAAACAATTGAATATTTATATGTATGCACAAACGGTTATAAAAATAGCTGTTTGAATCCCACTCATGAAAAGTGCGGTCGAACACATATAAGGCAGGTCCTCTGCACCATCATCCCCAAGTGTTCCAAAGAGCTCTGGACATTATGCAAACAATGAGCTGAGTAGTCCGGGGACCACATATGCAATCAGGTCGACCGCACATGCATCCAAACTATGCAATATAAGATTTCAATCAACTCTAAGAGTTGTGAAATATATTTTAAGTATATGCATGTATTTTGAAAATCATTTCAAATACTCAACTTATGTTTTATCTTTATGAAGTGCATTTTGAAAAACGCTTCACTTTTATTGAGTAACCTATAGAAATTATTACTTATAGAGGTAGATCTAGAGACATCTAAGGATATATATAAAAAAATAATACTACATCTCTAGATTCTATTTAATCCATAAACTGTTTATCTTCAATGCTTGATAACATTGGATCTTTTCTAAAGACTTGAAACTTCGATTTTACATGGATTAGACATATAAATCTTAAGAGACCGTACTTATACAATTAAGATATTAGTCCTAATGAATGTTTGACATTAATCAAAATTAAAACATTAAAATTTTAAGGCTTTTACTTCCCATTATTATATAAACATTAAGTTCGTTCATTTCATGTCCTTAAATTTGTTACTTTCTTTTTTCGGAGTTAAAATATGTATTTTTGATTTTGATTAAAAATTAAAAAATAATATTAACTTTAATTGATTTATCAAATATTAATTGACATTAATATAAATATAATGAATTTAATTGACTTACTAAATTATTCTTGACATTAAATCCCTTAAATTAAATGAATGAATAGTGTAAATCATGAATTAGATTATATAAATCAATTAAATTAAAGAAGTTATTAATTAAAATTTAAATAAAAAATATATTTATTTTAAAAAAATAGACATTCCATGGTGACAAACTAAAATAAAAATATAAGCCTTCAATTCTAAACCATCAAAATATTTTTTTTAGTTTTACACAATTCATTCAATTCTCTTTTTTCTTCCTCTGCTAAATTCAGGCTTTGCCCAATCTTACAATTCATTAATGATATATCATTAGTTCTCTTTTTTCTTCCTTTGCTAAATTCAGGCTTTGCCCAATCTTGATCCGAATTCACAAATTAAAAGAAATTAAATTGTAAACTACGAACTCGAGTTTGAGCATTCCCTCTTCGATTCAAATACTTATGAATCTTTCACCTCAGATGTCCTGATTGAAACCTCAAGTGCAAGGCAATGACACATTCTGGAGAACAAAAAGAAAAAAGAAATACTGAAATTCTCTGTAAATTCGATTAACTATAAATATCAAAATTCGCCGGTTTTTTTTTCTGTTTCTTTTTGACCGTTGTCCCCATTCGGTTGCTTAATCTTAAAACTACTTTAAGGCAACGACGTCCTATTATTACATCAGTTTACAATCAGAAGTGGAATGTTATCTTCAGCTGGACATTTTGCTATCCTCCAGATTTTCGAGGATTTCAATACACTTGCCAAGTGAAAACTTTGCCTGCTCATTCTTCTCCACTTCATACAAATGAAGGAGGTCAGCTTTAAAAACCAATTTTGATGATTGCTCTGACTGAAAACTTCTGTACATATTACAGACATCCAGAAGGCACTCAGATGCTGATATATGAACCTGCAATGACGTGAAGGAGTACACGTGAAAACTCATAAGAAATAAAAAATCGGCATCAATGAAAAAATGTGAAAGATAAAAGAAGCAGAAATGATTCTAAAGGCAGGAAAACATAAGTTCTCGAAACAGGTATAGTGGGACCAACCTGGTTGAGCAGGATAAAAATCTCATCCAATATCAGGAATATAAAAAATAACAAAAAAAGGATAAAAAAGGAGAAATGAAGAGGAACATACATGAGAATGTATGAACGCAAACCATACCAGCTATAGGTCCAACCGAAATGTAAGGACTAAGAATTGGAAAAAAATAGACAGCAGCGTAATCTGGTCTAGATAAAGTAAACATGGGGGGAAGAAACATATACCTGGCCAATTTTAATTGTCTTTATACACTCGACCACTCCAGGTAACACAGTATGAACCAACTGGAAGAAGTCCAAAAGAGTTAATCAAAGCCTTGCTCAGATAAACAGGTAATGTGACACTGATACAAAATTACCTCATTAAATAAAGTAATTGCACTGCCACGTAGGGGAAAATCTTGAGAGTCGATTGGAATTTCATGCAGTTTCAAGGAAAGCTCTCTTATTGATTGAAATGCAGACATCTTGACTGAGAAATAACCAAAACGACTATATTAGCAGGGAAAACCGAAAATTAGCACAAAAAATATGTAAATAATAAAAATATTATACAACTGATAGCTGGCCTAAATGTAATTGAAGAATGCGCAGAGGGAAATTACCAGTCCATGTACTACTTGATGAGTGTAAATATATGAGCATTGTCACCAATTGCCTCTGTTGTTCAAGAATATCTCTGATATGTGCCACACGGATGATTGCAGTCAGGCAACTGACATTTGTAACTGTTGCAGAGAAATTATCTGTCTCACCTGCTTCTGCAAAGAAATATTAGAAAATAAGCTAGCCCCAGAAAGCCTTGAAATTCAGGGAACAATTTATTCCATATAGAAGCTCTAAGTATAGGAATGGGTCTGTGTTTACGGGCATCTGTGCCTGTCCTTGTGTATCTTCTATCCGCTAGTATTTGATATAGAACTTTTAAGGACTAGGAAAAACATACTTTAAGAAGATATACTACAGAAAGATTAGATTGATGAAGCCCCATAAGTTTCGACACTTGCAAGTGCAATATTTAGTAAATGAAGAAATGATTGAGTTCCAATACCTGTACTTGCATCATTAGGAAGATCAGACGTCACATTAGTGTCTGGATTGCAGATCTCAAATAATGATGGAAAAACAATATTGAATGAGTCTGGATTACTGAAGGCTCCTATTATCTGAAAAATCAGGCAAGAGGAATAACATGAGCAGGAAGAAACATATCCCAGAAAAACAAAATATAGATGGTTTTTAGACATTTAAAAAACATTAGAAATCAACTCACAATAAGACATGTAAGGTAAAAAATTCAGGAGCGACAAGAATATCACTGTTGTTTCAAGTTAAGCATTTATAACTCTCTCACTGATATAATAAAACCTGTCAGAGTTTCATAACTAGCATATAGGACCTCCCAGCTTTCTCCTCTCCCTCTCTCCAAGTTATTGACCCACTAATCAGATTAATACACGTAAGTGCCAAAGAAAAAAAGCATAAACAGAGTGAAAAAGAGAATTCAAAATCTTCAATTCAACACCAAAGCAGTTTAACCTTGAGTAATTATTTGGAGTCTTAGGGTAAAGATGCCTGGGACACTGCTGAAATCGTTCATCAGCATCAAAACACCTATGTAAAAACTCATTTTCAAGTTCTTAATTTCAAACTCCCTTTCCCATCCATTATCTACAACAAACTCCTTGGAACATACTTCTGCTCACATCTACTTAAGATAAAAATCCTAGCAGGACAAAACCAAATTGCTTCCAACATTGTCCTGTATCAAGTTTTAAGAATTGAAAAGGCAATAAAAAGCATCTTCAGATGAATCAACACAGTACCTTCTCAAGACAGTAAAATGCTGCTTCACGATATTTCTTCACCTTCTTTTTGCACGCTAACAATACCATATTCAAAATGGCTATAGGCGCATCATGATCTGTAGTGGAAATAGCTTTGGAACATGCAATGCATAGAGCAGATAAAGCATTCAGCAGAGCATCTTTGCCCTGTCATATGATCACAAGGAATTGATGTTTAGGGGACAATCCCAGAAGAAACTGGGATGCAAAAGATCTAGGTAATCCCTGAATGGTAAGCGCTGCTCTATGAAGCAAGCTATCAAAGATTTTCAAAGAGAAAAATAACATCAGGGACAAGAGAAAAATATCAAAGATATAGTGCTTACCTCCCATAAGCGTCCGGGAACTTCCTTCATGAGAGATGTGAGCAACACATGATGATGAGAAGAAAGCAACTCACCAAGAACTTCACAGAGCTTACAAATTGCCTGTGCTGCCTGCTCATATAAATTTTCAAGAGTCAAATTTCCCAAGCATCAAGAACAACAAACTATGGCGTGGTTACCAAAAGGGGGCCAAGGGAAGAGAGAGAAGCATACTCTTCTTTTACTTGCCCATGAAGATGATATGATCTCTTCATTAATCAGAGTAACAATTTCTCCCAGGTATAACTGGAGAGTTATTCGTCCGCTGCTCATATTTTCTTCCCACAGTTCCTCGTACAGATTAGATACAATTTTGTCATCATCAAACCTATGTAACAATTACACGTTAGTGTCTAACAACTGCTTTTCATAATTAAAAAAGAAACTAAAAGAATAAAATTTGAGTCAAACAAAAGTAGAATCATCTATGGTTTTCTTAATAAAACCATACCTTCAAAGGAAAGAAGTTTACTAATGAGAACTGTAATTTTTCCCCTTTTTTCCCTCCTTTCAACAATTATAGAATACTCTACTGCTGCTACTACATATAATTTAGAGGAATTGGATATTCTAATCAGAGACCATAGAAACACCAATCACTTCAACCATGCAACACAATCTTTACTGTTTAACTTGAACACCTCAGTGATTGCATTTTCTAAATCTAGAAACCATATGACTTTCTTTTGAATAAAAACTCCACAGCGCATGATCTGAAGGATCCACCATACCATTTCACAATTATGTTTCTTAACACATTTTACCACATCTGGAGAACACTCTAGCAATAATTCAACAGCATTTCTAATTCTACTTCCTAAAAGGTCACACTTGAAAGATGGGTATACAAGGTAAAACAGAAATTAATTACACAATGGCTCCTTTTCTGAAACTTCATTTTTATTTTGCCTTCGTAGCCTCTCTGATCAGGTTCAGGAATAGAAAAAATAAGTTATAAGGTGAGATAGAGGATATCACTCACTAATACAAATTGAAGAATCCAGGATAAAGACAGGCAAAGATTGCTTTAATTGATGCAAGGAAGAAAATAATCATCTAAATGATGAAAGTGACCTCGAAAGAAAAATAATTGGTAGAACTATGTCCCGATAACTACTGAGTGTGTCATTTGCTAAGGAAGAATAACTTTTCAAAAGAATTGCTCCAGAAATTTGATCATTCCTGTCACCAGTATGCAGAGCTGCAGTATCTTCAATTAACTTCTGGGCCTGAGGAGGAGCTGCAAATCTAAGAACAGTTGCACAAGCATTTGAAAAGGCACGTTTAGAAGCTGCACTTTTTTCTTCCTTAGCAACTGGAAATAAGAGTTTCAAAAGCATGCTTGTGAACGGTTTGATACTTGGACCAACTTTCTGTACCAAAAAGCTTATAAAATTTGCTATGCCGACCCTGTCATCACCATAGTAAAATTAAAAAAGGCATCAGATTCTTAGTCCATCAGTAATGAACTCAATTTGATAAATCTTGGGTATTTTCTAAATTATGCCTTTCAAATACATCATTAAACTTTCAAACTATCAATACAGATTTCCAATAGCAATATATGATAAATACAGCACGAAGACCAAGATTGTAAGGTGAGGAAGTCAAGGAAGGTTTGTAATTTTATGATGTTGAACATAAAAGTCATATAACTAGATTTCAGTATCATTTCAAAAAGTTTCTGTTTAATTGACAAGTCAACAGGCAGGCTGCAGATAGCAAACCTAGAAATGTACTCTCATATTCAGAAAATATATTACTCCAATATTTTAAACATTGTGATGTCAAGATAAATAGATCAAGAGTGTCAACAACTTCAAATATCAAAGGGAATTCATGTCTTTAACAGTTAGAAGCTTAAGCCTGCCAAAAGCATTCTGCTATGAGCTGAAACATTTCAAGTACCACATTTTATCTCCTCAAGCCCAATAAGCAGTGTCTATAAGTGCAAGTAATTTCAAATAACGTAACCTATTGTCTTTTTAAATGGATCGCCTTTTTATTTTATTTTATTTTTGTTTTTCCCTTTAGGTGGGGAGGTGGAGGAGGAACATGTCAGGAAAAATGAAATCCATAAGCTGCTTTGTTCCCATTATAGTAAAATAAAATACCTAGTGTTCAAGCCAACACCAGATCGAACCAACTGGGCTAGACGAGGTACCAATAGCTCCAATGATTGGGTATCAACGAATTCTATGCAGAATTCAAGTGTTTCCCACATAGGAGAGCCTTTGGCTATTGAAATCCGCAAGTTTTCAAGCTTTTCTGCCTGAATTCCAACATTTTCTGCATGCAACTGAGGGGAGAAAAAATTTATTGCAGTTTCTAGAAAAATGCAGTAAATTATTGCATAGATAGGCAACTTGTAAAAATATACTTTATAGCACATTTAGGATATGTCAAATAACATCATCCTCACCTCAACATAGTTTAGCCCTTGATCTTCAAGACTTGACAAACTTTCCAGCATGCAACAAACAAGATCAGGCAAATGTGCACGAATGGCAGGTCCAGAACCCTAAAAAAAAGAAAAGAACAATATTCACCCTAGGCAGTTTAAGAAAAAAAACTCAAGAAACCACCAAAAACTTGTGTGTAAAATATCAGCTCCAAGAATTCCAGAAAGAAAATACACGCATTCATTATTATATGGAAAGCAAGGTCCTCTTACTTTTAGCATCTTAAGGTAAAGAATTGTTTATTTATGAACCTGTCTTTGGATCTCTTGGCAATTCTCTTTCTTAACAGTATGTGTATAATCTGCATGATATCTGGGCTTAATCATAGGGATTAGATTTAACTTTATTATAGGGATCGGATCTAATTGTTATTAGCTTCTTTATTTGCTATTCCAAATGTATATAAATAATGTAAAGTGGTCTTCAATACATTAGAGGGAAAATCATTTTATTGTCTACTTTAACATGGTATTAGATCCATCTTATAACCCAGTAAACAAGTTTTGATTTGTTCTTCTGTTCTTTTTAACCAATGTGCAAAATCTTTTGTTTCAGCATTTCTGCCCTGTACAGAATTTTATGTTTCAGCTCTTCTGCCTGGTGAGCAGGAATTTTCTGTTTCAGTCTTTCTGCTCGGTGCGCAGAATTTTTGGATCACCTAGTTTAGTATTTTTTTTCAACCCATCCACTAGCATCCTTGCATGTGTGCCTCAATCAGAACCTGAAAATTTCAGCATTTCTTCTGACATTCCTGTGTGTTACATTTCCAACCTCCTGAGTTTGGGCATCACTATTCTATTCCTATCAACGATACACAAAAGTATTTCGTTGTCACTGATGCCACTCCAGTGATCATCTCCCTCAATTTTTATCATCACTGAATCTGCTAAAACAAATAATGTCCTTTTCTCACTTTTCAGCCACATAAATTGCATATGTTTCTTTAGTTGATGCTTCTATATCTTATTGTCTTGGTTCTGGGACAAGTAATCCAATTCTGTTAATCTCTCTGTCCTTCGACTTAAATCTTCAGTGTTTTACTCCGTACTCTAAATTGTTGTATCTCATTCTTTCCTAATCATTGTTGGATTCAAGAACTTATGCAGGAGATTATTGGTAAAGGACAGTAATCCAGAGGTCTATATTCTGGCACAGGTGCCAAAGCCCATTGCTTATTCAAGTGTTCCAACCCCCATGGGAACTATATTGTCAATTAGGGCACCTATTCTTACCTCTCCTAAGCCATTTGTGTCCTCGGCAGTTCACAATTTATCATCTTCAGTATGGTTTAGTCTATTCAAATGTTTGAGGTTTGTGTCCTGTTGCGTCCAGAACTGGCTTCCACTATTTTGTTACTGTGTTCAATCAGAGAACAAAGAGAGATGATTCTTGTGTCTTTTTCTATGACCAATATGGTTACATATATATATATATATATATATATATATATATACATGAGAGATTAGACAAACTATGTTTCCTAATCTATGCCAGGCTGTCTAATACTCCCCCTCAAATTAAAGTATAGATGTTAATCATACCCAAATTGTTACAAAAATAATCAACTCTAACCCTATTTAGTCTATATGTCTCCTAATTGTTCTTCAATTTTCACATAAAAATCAAATCCAAGAACAAAATGACAATCAATCTTGCTGGCATTGAAACTTTAAAACCTACTTCATTGAGAAGCAGGTATATCCACATTATCTCACATATAGACTAAACCATAGCAATGTATTCAAATTTTGTTGATCATTGGAAGACAATAGAATAAATTTTGTGCTATTTAAAAGGAGCACCTAAACGTGAGATTTTGTATGATGATCATGGTCACACCAAGATTGAATGTTTTCTAGATGTTGATTGAGCAAGGTTTGAGGAAGATCTACTACTGGGTATTGTGTCTTTGCTAAAGATAATTTGGTTTCATGAAAAAGCAAAAAACAAAATATAGTTTCACAGTTAAATGCAAAATCTAAATACAAGCCTATAGCTAAGGAGGGCGTTCTCAATATAGAATTCAATGAAATTTTAAAATTTATGAAATTTTATGAATTTCATGATTTTAATAAAATTTCACAACTAGATTCAATAGAATTATATGGAATTGATTTTAGTGGAATTTGATGAATTTTTGTTCTTTTATTATAATTATAATGAATAGAAAGTTCTATTTTTGTATACGAAAAAATATAATGCATATTTTAATGTGATTTTTTTTTTTTTGAGAAGTAAAGACAAATTGAACAAAGTTATGTATATACTTCCTAATCATAAAAAATTCATAAAAAATAAACTATAACTATGTCATTTAAAAGACAAATAAAAATATTGTATTTTACTACTATAAGTCATAAGATATCAAATTTATTAAATTTGGAAAAAAATGACTCATTAATTGTTTCTAATTAATCTTCATTCAATGCATATTTCTACATATTTGAAATATAATTATTTCTTCATTATGTTTTCTTTTTTTTTATAATTAAAAATCTAAGGAACTGTCCCAACATGGAATTCAATGGAATTTTTGTATTGTGGATTTTCATCAATTTTTTAATCTTAATAGAATTCTATAGTATACTCAATAAAATTACATGTAATTTTATGTCAAAATTTGGTTTAATTTGGTTAATTTTTATTGGAGTTTCAACAAAATAGACATAACAAGAAAATAGACGAACCAATATTTGTCTAAACTCGATTCAATCATCCATCAATTTTTTAAGGGACTTCTTGATTGATTTCCATTCACTTTAGATTTTACACTTTTTTTTGTATGCTTTATTTGAAATATATATATATATATATATATATATATATGCTATTACATATATTTCTACATATGAAATTCTTAATAAAACTTTATAGTTTTATTATTAATAAAGTTCGAATAATAATTTGAAGATGAAATAATGAACAACTAGTTTTACATCAAATCAAATTCATGTGAGAATTAATAATATAAGATATCAAACCAATTACATGAATTACATTGAATTTTATGCCATAATTTGTTGTGAAGCTTGGTGAATTTTTATTAGAATTTTTAAATAAAATAAATATAATAATTTGTACGTAAACAAATTACATATAAACAAATCAATATATATGTAAAAATTATTATTGTAAAAAGAGAAATATAATATTATAACAATCAAGTTGATAGAGATACGTAATATTTTGTTTTTTATATTTGTTATTTGTTATTTAGTTTTTATTGACAATAAATAGACGAATTTCACAAAATTCCGAAGGGTCATGGTCAAATTTGTGAAAGAATTGTTTCTTCATATTTTTACTTTAAATTTCATTAAAAATAGAATTTCACAGAAATCCATCAAACTTTTGAGGACACTAGGATTTTAAGAAATCTATTAAATTTCATATTAAGGATCTTGAATTTTAATGGATTCCATAAAATTCTAAATTGAGGATGCCTGAATTTTTATGGATTCCATAGAATTCTAAATTAAGGATGCCTGGAATGTCATAGAATGTAAAGAGAAATATAATATTATAACAATCAAGTTAATAGATATACGTAATATTTTATTTTTTATATTTGTTATTTAGTTTTTATTGACAATAAATAGACGAATTTCACAAAATTCCGAAGGGTCATAGCCAGATTTGTGAAAGAATTGTTTCTTCATATTTTTTACTTTAAATTCCATTAAAAATAGAATTCCACAGAAATCCATCAAACTTTTGAGGACACTAGAATTTTAAGAAATCTATTAAATTTCATATTAAGGATCTTGAATTTTAATGGATTTCATAAAATTCTAAATTGAGGATGCCTGAATTTTTATGGATTCCATAGAATTCTAAATTAAGGATGCCTTGGAATGTCATAGAATGTTAGTTCCTTGATTCACCATGTGATACCAATTAAGATGCTATATTACGTATACTAACCCATTCTAGTGCATAAGCAAAATAACCCTATGACCCTTGGAACTTGTTTGCTCATTTAGCTAAAGCAGTTAGTATGCTTTAATGACATGTTGAGTTTAAATTTTACAACTAACCTCGCATGTAATTAGTTTGCAACAAACAATTAAGTTACTTTACATATTTCATCCAATTGGCTATTTCATGAGTATTACATCAATTGACAATTTGTACACAAAAAGCTAGTCTCTGAAGATATTCACAAATTTCTTGGCACAAATGATCAACCTGTAGATTTAATCATGTATCTCTACCAGGACACGAGTGGAGTACACGGGCAACAATCTTGGAGCCTACAATTTGCTTGAGGGAATGAAGGTTCATTATAGTAAGAAATGTTGGGGGTTGACAAGCACTGCTATCAAGCATTCTTAAATATTTCCTCTCACTAGATTTATAATAAAAAAAATCTCACTCATAAACTAATCCTGGTCTCAGGTATACATGAATAACTATTTCACAAGTCACACAGGGTACAATCAGAAAATTGTAACATTTCTCATAAATGAACAATAATGAGCAAATAAATCATCTATTGCATTGAATGAGCAGATATTAAAGAGTTTAATAATAATAATAATAAATTAATTAAAAACAATGGCAAACTCGGTATAATATATGTTTGTATGACAGAGTAATGATCTATGCCATCAAGTAATGCAAAAGCACTAAATACATAAAGAACTACTCGAGAGGCTAATGGCAAATAAATGTCTGCTAAAGCATAATAAAAATTAAATAGGGCCAAAGAACCTGTACCTTTGCAACCTTTGCGACCAATCCAATTGATGCCTTACGAATAGTGTCAACTTTACTCATTATTCCTTCAGTTAGTAAAAAAGGCAATATGATGTCCATTGTTCGTTTTGTATCAGAAATATGAGTCAAAGAGATATCACACAGCCTCAAAGTCAATGTAGTAAGAGATCGGCATAACCTATCCCCAGAACTCCGAACTGTTTCCTTTATGTCATCCATGGCACGGAAAGCAGCTCTCCATAGTTTTTCCAAATGCTTTTCTACCTACACAGCAGAAACATCAAAAAATTTGTGTCATAGACTACATCAATTTATGGATCAGTATAGACACTGTAAAACAACAGCATAAAAATATACTGAGAATTAAGAAACTGCAATGAGGCTAAAAGGCTTGTGAAGACATCTAAAAATTGTGATTCTTTATGTGGTTACTGTTGTTTTCATAGAGTCAAATTGCAGAAGGAAGGAGTACATAATAATGTAAAGAGGAGATTATGTAAATTACTCTCTTTCATTGTTGTTCTACATATATATACATTTATCCATGCAAATGGTGCATGGCATCTTATTTTACTAGCTGGTAAAAGAACTACATTTAAACTTATATTTTCAAAGCATCATTGCCCATGGGAATAATGTGGCTTTGATCTTTCCCTACCCCAGTCTCTTCTTCTCCTTCCTAATCTTACAAGATCTGACATCAAGCTCTACCTTAAACTGTCCTCCAAAACTTCAAAGAATGTATTTCATCAAGACATCAACTACTTGCAAAATTGTTACTCCTTAGGTGTTGAAATTAGATCCTGCATCACTTTTTGTGTACAAGTTGATCATACAAAAACATACATGTATTTACGTAATCATTCATACCCATATAGCCAATTTATGTATGGTTGAGATGACAAGTTTGTGGTCAAAATCATGAATAAAAAGTTATAAGGGATAAAAGAATAGTAAAGATTACATAGATGAATAAAACATTACAAGGAACCAGTAAGGCAGAATTCAGAATAGCTTTATGTTTCCTAACAGTCAGTGAAGAAGTGATTCCAAGTACTAATGAAACCAATCAATACTACACCACAAATGCCGAAGTGTTAACCATCACTAATTCATACTTCAAGACTACAATATCTATTTGCTTACAATTTGTTTGACCAGTATATATTTGTTAAGTAATTAAGTGGGACCATTTTCAGAAGAACATCAGCAGTTTGCTACTGTATTCTTTTAGTACTCTACATTGATGTCTACAAAATCTTCCAAGATGTGCAGAAGTAGCAACAGAACACTGCTATATTATTCAATACCAAGAAAATGCTTGTCACACGGTTGCACATTAGTCATTTCCAACTAAAATACACATGAAGGGTGAAATGGTAATAAATTCTGGATGTCAATCCTTAAAAAGGCCATGTTCTCAATTGCTTAAAAAAAGCATCTTATACTTTTTTCCAGGTAAAAGCTATTTTGAGATGTTCTTAGTTGCTTTTCACTTCTACTTCAGATAAAAAGCTGTTTTTGGAAAAACTACCCTGGGAATGCTTTTCAAAACAGCTTTTGCTTCCAGTTGCTGTTAATTTAAAAATTTTTAAAAAAATTATTAACTTTTAGAACAACTTTTTTCAAAAGCACTTTTTCTTCAACAGCTTAAAGAAAACCTCCAGCAACTTAGAAGACTTCAGAAATCTTATTTTATCATTTCCCTATATATATATATATATAGTCCCTCAGTGGAATGCCTTTACATGCTACAAATCCTATTCTGATTACAGTTTTCTTTCATATGTACTATTTATACATAAATTTCAATCACAAGATGGCAATGTATCAATTATTAATCCAACTACCTGATCAAATTTACGTCCCTGAATAATATCTGCAAGTGCAAGGCAAGAAGATTCACGCGAGCGCCAGAGCCTTGATCCACACTGTATTAGAAGATCATCCATAATGGATTCCAAGTGTTCATCAATTGTCCTCTTTGAGTCTGCCACTAGAGACTTCCAGATGTGGGCCATAGCATCCTAAAGCCAATTGATAACCAATAGCAATAAGCAGATGCAAAATAATAATAATAATAATTTAAAAAAAATTAAATAAATAAATCCTAATATGCCCAATATAAAACTTCCAAGCCATAGCATCCTAAAGCCAATTGATAGCCAATAGCAATAAGCAAATGCACAATAATAATAATAATTAAAAAAATATAAAAAATAAATCCTAATATGCCTAATAGACTTATGGGTGAAAATGGCCCCTAACTATTTTTGTTTTTGGTGGATTTTGTCCAAACTTTTATTTTTTGGATTTTTTCGTCCATTTTTTTTTTTTTTATGGAATTGATCCTTACCATTTTCCTTTGGCATTTTGGGTCTTTATCTTTTAAATTTTTTGTAAGATTGGTCCCAATATTTTTTATTTTCACATGATTTAGTCCTAATGGTTTTTATTTCCACACAAATTTTGGTAAGAAGCAATTAACATATTTGGACCAAATCAGGTGAAAATAAAAAGCATTGGGACCAATCTTACCAAAAATTTAAAAGATAAGGACCAAAATGCCAAAGGAAAAAGGTAAGGATCAATTCCACAAAAAAAAAGGATGAAAAAATCCAAAAAATAAAAATTTGGACCAAATCCACCAAAAACAAAATAGTTAGGGGCCATTTTTACCAATAACTCTGAAAGTCGGACTACCATAGCCAAAAAACTTAGTAGTTGCATTAGTAGTAAGTGGAAGTAAAACAATTTTTTCGTAAAACAAAAACTAAACTGCAATAATGATACAAGAGTATATAATGCAGCCTAAAACTGAATTTTTTGTAGAAGTTACAGTTCTACACTAACCTTATGTTTTTCCTAATTTCTTTAGTTATTCCCTCCATCAAAAATTTGTATCCCCTTTTGTCTTGGTACTAATTTTAAGAGAGCATTAGATCCTAAATAGAATACCAAATTGCCTTTATAAATTCAAGTAGTTATTTGTGTAGTTAACCAAATATCCTTATTAATTCAAGTACTTAGTAATGCAATCCATGAATTAGTGGGATTCACACCCCCCTTAAATTAATTTTGTAACTTCTGGAACTTTGGAAAAATAATAATTTTTTTTGTAATAAAGTGGACACCAATTTTGGACAAGAGAATTATTCCTCATATGCTTTAGTTTTTAGTTTCACACTGGCTTATTCATTGCCTCTCTTTTTCGACAGCCTATTAAGTTAGGGTGTTTAAGGTCTTACTTGAGTTGGCTGCTATTGCTTTAGGAAGATTAGTTCATCATTATTATTCAATTTAATAAGGGTTTCTCATATTCAGGCCAAGATAGTCTCTGGCTATCCCCCTTCCCAATCAACATTATTTCCCTGCACCAACCATTCAGAAGAAGATAATATTAAGGATTTAAACAGTAGGCGCTTGAGGGAAATCTACCTGCACATTTTTATCAGGGTCATACTGGTATCTAACAAGTCTTGGAATCAATGCACGCAGATATGGCTGTAGGGCACCCCCAGCATGTTTGGCTATCTTAGAGAACCCAAAAGCTGCACCTCGTTTGGAATTTAGCGAAGCCTGATAATTAGCTAAATCCATGAACTTGTATATCAAGTCTGGTTGCCCCATCTCATTCGCTAGGTTGCATAATTCTTTGTATGTGCTCAGTTTTCCTCCAGTAGGACTCTCACCCATTGCACCATCCTGGAACACTTCAGAGTCTTCTACAAGCTGAAAATGGAAGCAAACATATGTAACTTAAATGAGACAACATAAATGTAAAAGTACAGATCATGAGTGTAACAAGGATTTCATCCAGACTTTCACAGCTCTTTTCCTTTTGCCTGAACCAGTTAGGGTGCCAACAAGTGCAGCCACCAAGTTTTTCTTCTTTGAAGTATCACCAAGATCATAAACTATACTGAGGCCCTGAGATGCCAGTTCTTGGATAAGTTCACTCTGTTCTCCCAAAAGGTGCAAGAATGCATCCTACATCAATTCAAATAGTCTTTCAGATCATTCCCATTTTGATTGCAAAAACAAATACATTTTAGATTCTTAACCACAGACAACACAGGCTTTCAGATTTGAAATCATCAGAAATATTCATCAGTCACTCACACAGTTTCATAGTTAATTGTGTGTAATAAATGCAAGTGATTACTTTCAAA
This sequence comes from Apocynum venetum, assembly GCA_019593545.1. Classification (NCBI taxonomy): domain Eukaryota; kingdom Viridiplantae; phylum Streptophyta; class Magnoliopsida; order Gentianales; family Apocynaceae; genus Apocynum; species Apocynum venetum. The sequence goes on along the minus strand of SRSM01000786.1, from coordinate 81,115 downwards.
GGCACGTAGCTTCGCACAGATATCATTTTACAGCTCATTATTGGTTAGACAACAGATTCCAAGTATCACATCTACCATAAAAAAGAAAATCTGCCTGAAACAGATTAGTCTTCTTAAATTTTTCTGGTTCAGGAGGGTAATACAAAATTACTTACGAACTTTACTCAATGATTGAAAGTGTAAGAAGTACCGTTCTATTTAGTTATCTAGGTCCAAGCACTATCTCCAATTTCAACTCAGCAACTGGGAACAAGAAGCACCCCAATGAGGTCAAATAAGAATTCCAGACTACTTGTACTCTTAGGCGTGTTCGAACAAGAACAATATTGAATCCTAAGCTCAAAAGCATTTCAGTGTCTACTGGTAGCAACTACCAAATTAAGTCCCTTAAATAGATTATATTTTATGCACATACATAGGCCCATCTACACTCCAAATGGTACCATTTGGAAGAAGGATTGTCCAAACTTTACAAGGAGCAATTTTCTCAAACTCCTAGCCAATATGGGATCTAAAATTATACAAAATGCCCAGACTTAAAATTGATCTGTACATGCTAGACCAAGTTAAATCGAATGCAAGCTCCCATGCCTGAAGAGTTTGAAGAAATAAAATTTTAAAACATGGTTGTTAAGTAGATGATACATTATAATCACAGGCCAATTTATCCCAAACGCTGGAAGATTTCTTGAATTTTTAACTTCATAGCAAATGATGAATTTCAAAGTACATTCAACATGCGATTGTGAGGGTATAATGTTACGCGACTAACTAGTCCCCATGCTGTCCCATGCAAGAAAACCAGACTGGAAAAGAACACTGATTCAATTTTAAATGGCTGATTAAAGAATTTGCTGAATGGCTGATTAAAAAATTTGCTGAACGGCTTTAATTTGATGCTTATTAGTTATGACAGACCTGGATATCTGGAAGCAAATTTTGGATTGCTTGATGATGACCACAGAACATTGTCAGTGACAATAGCCACACTGTTCCAGCAGAACGCTCCTCTTTCTTATTACTGTACAACAGTTCTTCAAATACCTTCCTAGTAATTGAATCTCTAACTGCTGCACGATAATCTTCATTGCCTTCAAACTCCTGAGTGCTAGAACTAGACAACGATGAGAGCACATCCTCCATTAAGAAGTTTGATGTTGTGGAAAGTGAAGCATAATTTGTTCTGAGAATCCTATCGGTAGTCACTGGAACACCACCCCACAAAAATGCAAGAGCCTCCCCAGCAGCAAATAAGATATCTTCAACCTGCTCAAAGACGACAACGAAAAAAAGAAAAGAAAATAGGTTCAAGTGACAGCTTTCGCACTCCTATGCACCATAATCTTACAAAAACTTCTTTCAAGAAAGTGATCAATAAAACATTGAACACTTAAAAGAGAGTAACACTAAGATTTTCCCCCACCTTTGTGCGTGAGAGACTGAAAATCAGATCAACAGCTATATTTAGAATTGAAGAGGATGATTCCATGACTGACATGTGGCCTAAAGCAATGACACTCCGCTGGATTGCTTTAATATCATCACAAAAGAGCAGCTTCCTAAGCCTCTCTTGCAATTGAGTCAGAACAGCAACTGCAATTCAAGAACAAACGGATATACAATATCTACCACACAAAAGCATGTTAATTATGTAGTGTAATCACTCACAAGCTTATAAAAGGCGTGCAGAAATTACCTGAACTGGAGTGATGAGGAAACAGAGGAAGTTGAATGCAAAGCCCAATATGACCTAGAGCTTGCATTGCAATAGAAGCCATGGTAGGAGTCTCCAAATTAACTACATCAACCAGGCACTTAACAGCAGACTGAAGTAAAGACTCCGAGATCTGTTTTGAGGAATAATGTCGGGAGAAAAGGGCAAAAATTAAATAGATAAATAAAAAGAACAAGGGGGATATAGACCAACAACACGTTAGAAGGTCCTATTCTAACCAGCAATGTTTCAAGGAGTAAATTTGAAGATTTATAGATGAGCAAGCATCCTGAAATGCAGATATGTTTGATCGTGTTATTTAACATTTTGTTGCAGAAAATGAAATTCAAACTTCTAGCTGATGCTGTTAAGACTAGTTACCCACATATTTTTCATATAACTTAAGAATGGACCGAGTATTGCATCTTGTTTGTGCTAAGAAATTTTCAAAGTTAATTTCTTTTCTATGATATCCTTTGCAAATTATAAGAAAAGAGCATTTGAATGTCACAAAAAAAAAAAAAAAGTAAAATTCCAGCTCCAGCATTTTCCGTTCAATGAAAATTGCTTCTAGAATGAGCTCTTTTTTCTCCCTCTTAAGAAGAGTTTGCTAAATCATTCCATTCAAGGTTTCTATTGGTTTGCTGCCCATGTTACTCAAGAAGTCAGATATTACATTGGAACGTGGAACAACTTCCATCATTTTGAGCACCGATCTTTAGAAGCTTTTAGACATGCACATGAAGTCACAGCACTGCATTTTCAGCTAGCACATCAGACATATTTTACATACAGCACAAATTGAACAATGCATTCTCAAACAAAAAACAAAATGATTTAAGGATAGCTCTAGAATTCAAATTTAAAATTGAAAACTTTTACCATCAAATACTCCTTGACACTCCAACAAATATTCAACAGGCTCTCTCCCCACACAACCATTAACTGATTTTGTCAAGTGAAAAGACACTGAAAAGACATTGCACTTTCAAAAACAATGTGAAAAATCAAAATTCATTGAGTAATTCACCAAAGGTGCATCCACAATATATGTAAATCACATAAAAGAGCAGTACTGGCTTTGGTTATCCCCTTGCCTAAATACTGCTACCTTTCTTCCCAAACACCAACCCAAGAAAGGAAATGAGAAAAATAGCTATTTACATCTAAGAGTAAATAAAAATGAAACTACTAAAGCCATAAGCAGAACATGTAATGTGTTTCCACAGTGAATCTGAGCTACAAATCCTTTGATATAAAACCCAAATATATAAACTTACTGGAGGCGTATTCAACATGCAATTTGCTGTCACATATCCTAAAGTACATAGTAACCCGTGCTGCATTTCAAACCTAGAGAATTGGCTTAGAATATAATTAGATGTCAATGTTATCTTAACCAGTTGAAATATCTCAAAATAATTAGGCAAGAAGTTTTGGTGTTTGAAAGTGCAACCTTAGTGTCTGTCCCCCATCAACTTTAGAAATCAATTCACAGATCAGATCAGAGGACTCAGATATGGGAAGTCCAGAAGACGCAATACCAAGTAGACGTGCCATAGATTCACGTGTAGCAAAGTCCACATGACCCAGGAATTGCTTTAGCCATGGTACTTTAGCAGCATAGCGAGATGCAACTACCTATTGACCAGAAGAGTATGTAAAATATAATCATATGAAGAAAGAGGCAAATAAAGAACAAAATCAAGTTCATGAAATTGAATTCATGTTCTTTGTAAGTACACATAACCTACTTGTGGAACAGAGGTGGCAACTGTTATGAATGCCTTGGAGGTATCAGAATGCAGCTGAACCGAGCCATCGTACGCCATTGCATGTTCAAGAAGCAAAAGTAATTTATCAACTGAATCTAAAAATTCAGACTCTTTTACCATGTTATTTTGTTTTGCATCAGCCTCAAAGCACTTCAACAAAAATTTGATAGTAGCAACATATGTAGTGGATTCCAGAAGAAGCTTTGTGTCTCCTGATTGAGTTGTATCCAGCACTAACGGATTATGACCCTGAATAAAATCTAGCATATCAGAAAGCTTGGGATAATTGAGATTGATGTCCCTGCCAACAGATTTTCTGTGAACTTCACCAGGAAATAAACCTTCTAATGCCATCTCCCTACATAAAGATCAATCACACAGTTCTATCAAAAGATCAGGATAAAATTACATCAACTGGAAAATTTAGTCTGACATGATTGCATAATACAGTTTTCAAAAGCTACAAGAACCAGGTAAACAATAAGAAGAGAAAAGAAAAGAAAAAAAAAACTGATATCTGTTGAATATTATGTTAGGCAGCCTAAAAAGGCTGCTATGTTTGGCAGCCTAACATAGCTGCTGGGTATTGTTTCTTCCACATTTGTGTACTTGTGTAAGCCTGTATATAGGCACTTCTTGTAATCTAAATATTAAGTTTGATAGAATACCTTTCTACAATATCTATCATGATCTTTTATTGATTCAATGAATAACAGAATCCCTGATAGTACTTATCAACTGGGCATGATTAATTTAGGTCTGCAGAGCAAGAGAAACAAGATCTTCAAAGCAAATGCTCTGTAAAAGTAACATAAAAGAAACTACTCCAAACATTGTCGACAATTCAACTTTCAGTTTCAGAAATAAGATTGTGGTTCAGAAAGAGTTGTTCTACAGAGATTCCAGCAGTCCAAAGTTGCTTGTTGAGGATAGAATCTGCTACCGTTTGAAATGTATAGTTCTTTTTTTTATTATTAAAAAAAAAGTTTTCTTTTAACCAACAAAAGCTCACCATGAAGAGCACTGTAAGTCTGGTTAGGAAAATAGTCAAACACCTTAAGCTCATACATGTTTTCAGAACTCAAGTTTTCAGTAACCCATTCCTTCTTAGAGGATGATGATAGGAAAGTGGTCAAATTCATAACATCGCCACCATTACTAGGTAAGCATCAAATATTGGCAGACTACTGCAATCTATATCTTTGCTTTTCCATCAATTAAAATATGATGCTTCAAGAAAAGAGAGAAAAAGGGGGGAAAAAAATCTTCTCCATGACTACCTTCAGGTATGTTTAGATTATAGTCATCTTGTTTTCCTCTTGATTCATGAGTTCATCAAGACAAGCAGCTAGATGCTTCAATTTTTTATTCAAACTTTCTTCTAACTCCTTTGCCACATCAAGGATATTTTGCTCTAATGCAAGACTATGCTAGCAGAAGCACGTGAAGAGCGAGAGGACCTTTGAACCATCTCAAAGGTATGGGCTATATTTGGCTTAGACCTGCAAAACTATTTCTCAAATCCCCATAAAAACCTCTCAAAACACTTTTTTCTAACACTATATATGGTCCCACTCAATCACATAAATAATATTTTTTATTACTTTTTTAATTCAAATTACAATCTCAAAAAATTTATTAACTATTTTTTATACATTTTAAATTATTATCAATTATGTGGGACCCAAAACATATTAATCAGCTTTCAATTCCCAATAAAAACAAATTATCGAAACTTGACTCCATTTCAAAAATAAAACAAAAAACACTTTCAAAACCCAATTCAAATACACCCATGATTTTTAGGGACAAAACCCACTGGAGACCTTAAATCAGGGGCTATCATAGCAAACCCCAGGTTTTGAAAGAGACTACTGAACTGAGGTCCGTGGGAAAAGATTAGGCAAGCATCTAAAACAGCATCAATTGGTAATTCTATGTAATTATCAAAAACATAAATGCTTCTGCAAATAGAATTATATAAACCCAGAATACTAACCTAAAAAGGTATCTTTTCATCCAAGAAAAAATAATTAATAAGGAAACTAGATAACCATAAAATTCTATATTCCAGGAAACATAATAAAATTAAACTAATAAGTACACTTCTTGGACTCCAATGTTTGGGTATTTTGAATGTATACATCACAATCTTTCTTATAGTATAAGCCTTTTTATGAGATGGTAATATATCACTTCTTTACAGAGGTAATTTATCAAAACTTAAACAATAACTCACTACCAAACAGATTCCCCGGTTTATTTTCTCTAGAACAGTAAGATGCTTCTCACTAATAAAATTAGGTTGGGTAAGGCTAGGATATTTAGCTTTAACTGGATGGAGAGGAAGGTAAAAAAACAAAGAGAAAAGGTTGGGGGGATGCTCACTTCTTATTCCACACAATTAAAGATTGAATTTGCAATGCAAGGAATAATATGTTGGCATTATATAGTGGCAAAATTTGTCCAGAATCAAAAGATGGAGAAAAGCAACAGGGTGAATAAAATAAGACAATAATATGACCGGCTAAATATAACACTCCCTAATTACTTAAAAATATTGAAACTGGATGCATCTCAGTCTAGTAATGAAGCCTTAGTTGTGTTTTGATTCTATTGTAGGTGAGGGGATTGCTGACTTTTCTTTTTGTAATATGGAGGCAGTTTGGACATTCTTTTGACATATGGCATCATCGTGTTTACAGCTCTCTTGTGTTTCATAACCCTAGAAATCTTTCCTTAACAGTGAGTCAATCTCCTATCTAGCTGTTTTCTTGAGAATTCTTCATTATCCACTGAATTTCTACTTCAAATATTCTGCATACCTGCACTATTTATGGAAAATGATATAGGATCCAAAAAGAAAGGGGAAAGATCACCAGGTAGGAAGAAATAGTAATCTACCTTATGTCCAATTTAGAATCAGAAGCAGCAAGCATACAAATATATCGGCTGGGGCAATGTTGTAAGTCAAATAATGATGTTGCCCATCTTACAGCACAAAAGCGCACTTCACTTTGTTCCTTGTAAACAAAAAAAGTACTATATTAAATCAATGATGGAGCTCATCAGATCACATTTTAAAAACAAACCTACTAAATTCAAACTAGTAAATCACATGAGAACCAGCATGAAAATGGAATTTACCACTTGACAATTTCTCAATAGAAGTTCTTCCAAACTCTTTAGTACTATCGTAGGTGCATCCTGGTACAAAGGCAAGAAAGAATAAAATCTAGAAAGAAATGGTTAAAATGCTTGCACTGGACCACATATGGTACCTTGTATGACAACGCAAGTGAATTAATTGCTTCTTGGATAGACAAACGCAAAGATGGAGCTTCGACTTTGAGAGCATCGAAAAGCCGAACAGCCATGTCAGTTTTCTCTCTATCATAATCAAACAGTTCCAAGTTATGTAATTGATAAGAAAGGATGATGAGCAAGCAGAAGAGGACCGACACAAGTTTACCTGAAAAGTTGAGGCATTCGGACTGCAAGCAATCCCACTGCTTGAAAGGCAAAAGTTTTGGTTTCTCGACCAAGTGCATCTGCATTACAGTGTCAGTGAACAAAATCTCATAAAAAAAAAATTCTTACAAATAAAATTTAAGAACCATAAAATACACAGCAAGGTTACCAGATTCCGATGTGGAACTCTTATCAAGTGAATTAAGAATTCCAGACAATATAACAGGACCCATAAGCTTTAGCTGATCTGTACGTGCCTGCATTTGTCCATTACAGTCAAATGGAAAAAATGCTCCTCATAAAGTTGGTCATAATAAGTATCAACTCAAAAAATGTTTTATATGATGATTGCATTTTACTACTAATTTCTGATTTTGAAAACAATCTGAGTTCTCTTCAATTCTAGCATAATGCATGATCATTCATCAATAAACCTTAAATTTTAACTTCTCATTAGGAATTGAAGCAAGAAAGTGACTAATTTTTATGAATTAGTTAATAAAGTATTGTTGCTGCAGCCAAGCAAGATAAGCCTCTAAAAGTCTATAGGTGCAGGGGAGAGAGGGACATCCTATTCCACAGTGCCAAATGGTGTCATGAACGAATCAGTGTTTAGTAACTCTTGCAAACTTCTACTATAATTTTTCTGTTTTTCAATTCCATGCCAGTTATTTAGTTCTATCTTTGTTATGTCAAATAAATCGGGAAAACATTCAAGATATCCATCACATTTCAAGGTATTTTTTTGTTGTCCCATTCCAGGAATTCCATTTTTTAGGTTAACTCAGATGATATTGCAGGTAAGGAATCAGTGGCACAGTGACAAAACTACTCCAATGGCCTTGGAGACTTTGAAGGGAGTATGTTTCATGCTTAAATTGTCCTAGGAGACAGTCACATTTCTAAGGTCAAAGATCAACTGTGGAATCAAGGGCAGTAAAAGCCTAAAAGGGCTCTGATCTAGTGGCTGGAAAGCCAGAGTTGGTTGAAGCCTAACATTGGCAAGAAAGACCAAAGAATATGCAAAGAGGAAGACGATTCCAAAGATAGCACTCAAGGTTTGGTAGTTTAAATCAATAAATGTACATACTTCTACCGAATCCTACTTTTGGTCATCATATTTTATTTTTTTTTAATGTTGCCCAAGGTCACCATACTTTCAAAAATGGACTATTTAGGTCATTTTGTCAACCTTAACCACTAGCGCTCCGTTTGATGCATTGTTAAAAGTAAAAAAAAAAAAAACTTCTTTTGAAGGGTAGTATAGTCCCTCTAAGCAAGAAACTAAAAAAACTTAAAATATATATCCCCTGACTTTAAAAATTAAACGTTTAATCCCCCAACTTTAAACTTTTAGCAAAAATAACATGGTACTTCATTTGTCCGGAATTGAATGATCATTTTGTACTTTGGTTAAAAATTAAAAAGATCATTGACTTTAATTAACTTACTAAATTATCCTTGACATTAATATAATGAATTATGAGACCCATGAATTAGTGGAATGTAAATTCCTTAAATTAAAGTAGTAAATGGTAGGATCATGAGTTAGTGTGATATAAATTTTTTAAATTAAGGACGTTTATTAATAGAACTTTAGACAAAAAAAAAATTATTTAAGGAAAGTGAATATTCAATTTCGGAAAAACTAAAATAGAAATGTGAACATTCAATTCCGGACGAAAGGAGTAATAAAACTTTCTTTTCAAAAATTTTCTTTTCTTTCTTCCATACCTATTTCATCCATTGAAATTGACCAGTTGGATGCTACCGACCACACCCCACCCAAATTAGGATACCCTGTTCTTGTCTTGTGTCTTCTATATAGGTTTCCTCTAGGTATTGTCATCAAGAATCCCAGAAATTTTGATGAAAAATATGTTTGCATCTTCCCTCTGGTTTTGTCTACAAAAACCCAAATTTTTTGAGGAATTTTGTCTGCATCAATGTAAATCTATAGGAACTAGGGGTGTTCATTCGGTTTTTCGATTCGGTTTTTTACAATTTCGGTTCGATTTTCGATTTTTTTACTTGGATAAATCGAACCAAACCGTATTAGGTATACTACGGTTCAGTTTTTAAATTTCGGTTTTGTTCGGTTTTAAACCGAAATTTCACTTCTTTTTTTTTTTTTTTAAATTCAATGACCTTAAATAAATATGATTAAATGAAATAATGATACCAAATACACAAGCTCATTCAAAAAATAGGCAAAAGAAAGAAAATTTATCAATTAAATCATATTATTATATTATTTACACATTTTCAATTCGAAAAATATGGAAAATGATTCATAATATACCAAAATATGATGAATTAACTTTTTTTTACAATACTTAATCATCATCTTGTGGATACAAAAACACTTCAAATAGAAAAGGATATAAATAAATTTTAAAGTAAATAAAATTAGTTAAACATTAATTACAATTTTTTTAAAAAACAAATTCGATTTTTCAGTTTAATCGAAGTTTCTAAAATTGAAACCGAAAACCAAACCGTAATTTTAAAAAATTTCGGTTAACAGAAACAAATAAACCGAAAAATCAAAATACCAAACCATTTTTAAATTTTCGGTTCGGTTCGATTCGATTTTTCGGTTTTGTTCGATTTTTGAACACCCCTAATAGGAACCCATTTCCCTCTTTGGAATTTCAGAAAATATTCCTTTGGTTCTTTGAAGAATTTTCAGAATTTTTGAGGAAATCCCGCCAGTGTTTATTGTTTGTCACTGACAAAGTTATTGCAATTGTGAACTCATGTCGTCAGTGGCAGAGCCATCCTCAACACACTTGTGGATCCCTCCATTATTGCATAATTCTAGGGATAAACCAATAAGGCAGCGAGGCTTTTAGGCCTTCTCTAAGAACCCATTTTCAAGAACATCTCTTTTTTCTTCAACTAGTTGTAGTTCTTGTAATTGCTTTACAGCTCAAGTTTACCAACATCCTTTGAGCTTTTGATGTTGGCAAACTTCAAAAGGCCATGGAATTGCTTTTGAAGTAGGAAAAATTCAATCTTGATACAATAACTTACTGTTCTATATTGCAACTGTGTGCCGAGTTTAAGTCATTTGATTGTCATAAGAAAGTTCATTCTGTTATTAGCTCTAGAAATGTTATAATTGATGGTGTTCTGGGTCAAAACTAGCATTTGCAAAGGAGAATGTCTTTCTTTGGAACTTATTGATGAATGGGAGTGCAAAGATGGATGATTTTAAGGAAAGTGTATATTTGTATTATAGAATGATACGATTGGGAGCAGGACAAATTATAGAATGATACATTTAAAGTGTTTTTCAGCTTTAGGAAGTTTATCAGAGGGCAAAAGGATTCATGGGTATTTCTCTCAAATAACATCATTTTGTTAGGGGCTAATGGACTAAGTTGACAGAATAACCTAAACGGCCAGGTTTTGGAAGTATGGTGACCTCGAACGACATTAAAAAAATATAATGACCAAGAGTGGGATACGGAGAAGTGTGGTGACCAATTTTGTCATACACTCTAAGATTAATGCAAAGGCTTACTTGTTGGAAATTTCTGATGGTCTTCATATCATTCCTATCTTTACTGTTTCTGACATTTTATCATCACCAATCCGATGAAGAAATGGGTGACTTGAAAGATGGCACGTGATTGCAACTACCACAGAAAACTAGAGTTGATAGTTTATACAAGGGGTAACTTGCATAGGTGCTTCCTAATCAACTGGTCAGGTAAGAGCATTATAAGCTAATTGGATTTAAGAGGAAGAACTGAAGCAATCTCATCCAGGTACTTGTGGTATTTATGTTATGCACAAGTTTTTCTCATTAAGAGCTTAGCTTTCCAAACATAGCCAAGCTGATGCAAGAATAAAGAAAGCAGCCTAGAACTGGAAAAAAATAATTTTACTGTTTCTGACTGTAGCATGCTATAGTAAATTCATGTTTTTCCTAGTTTCTTTAGTTATTTGTTTCCTATGTGCTTTAGGATTTTAGTGAAGCCTCTCTTTCTGGGCAAGTCATTAGGATAAGGTTTGAAGTCTTATTTATGCTGGCTGATACTGTTTTAGGATGAGTATTATAATATTCAATAAAACAGAGTTTTACTCTTATTCATACTGACAAATAGTCTCTAGCTACTTCTCTTTTCTATCAACACAATTACCCAGCACCACTACCATGTTCCACAACATCCTAACATCCAAGGTGGAGCGTAATAGCAAATAACTTTAGCCTAAACCACAAGTATGACATAAGGTTGAGAAAGTATTCAAAAACATCAAAAAGTAAAAACAAATTGACTTCTATAGCAATCTCTAGGGACACATTACTACAGGAGACTAAGAACTAGAAGTGGATTGGACAACTTTCACACAGAATACACCACATGAAAGAAAAACTAGAAATAATTGTGGAAAAATTCCCATCAAACATGAAACAGAAGCCATTTTCCACTATCTCAGACTATTGCAGGACAATGTAATGAGTTGAAAATAACAAGTTATAAAATACTTACATGTTTGAAGACCCAAACAGTGAACTCCATTCCCAATTGCGTCAACCTTGAGGTCGTATCACTTCCTACAGGGCAAGAACCTTCTTTAAGCTATTGCCAAAGACATGAAGCAACATACCAAAATTCATAGCACTAAAGTTAGAACTTAAGATGTATAAATAATTAAAGGTAAAATGTTATGGAAACAAAAAGAATGTTTGACAGTTTTAAGAAAAATTGCTTGAATGTCAAGCAATCATTTGTTGCAGCAGCTATTTTGGCCACAAATTAATGGCAATAAAATCTCAGACAGACAAGACACCAACTTCACCACTAAAAATGTTCATTAATTAGCAATTCGCAACATAAGTTGCAGAAAGAACAGTTAAGATGCCTTCTTATATAAAAATATCAGACAAATAAGCTCCCAATTTCTACACCAAAGAGGTACTTTAGTTAGCTTTCTTAACCTCAGCTGCAGAAAGAACCACAGCCAAGATGTTTCTTTATGAGAAACCACTACACAAGGAAAAACAGAGAATTAAATCCGTTCAAGTATGTTATCTGCCTCAAGTTAGTTCAAGAAGAGCAATGCTACTATTTCGTTATATTTCAAGCTACCTTGGTGCATGCGTTGAGAGTATCTATATCTCTTGTTTTTCATTTTCTTTTCCCATTTTCGACAAAAACTTCAATAAGCTAGAATCTCCCAAGGTGCTGTTGGAGTTGACAGTTCAGAATGATAAATATAATGTTCCAGGAACCAAAAGTCAAAATATGAAAAATCAGAACTGTGTAGCAATTTCACATATAATCTAGTTAAACAATATAATGGCTATAACCAATGAAACAAAATTGAATTTTAGAATCATGAAAATCCTTATTATCTTATTTATACAAAGGTCTGTCCAGTGAATTAACCAAATCCCTAATGCCAAAATTTTGCTCCCATTATTGAAAAATTCTTGGTTATGTAATGCCAAACAACAATCTACAGAGGTATCTCTCCATCTGATAAAAAGAAAAACAAAAAATATCCTGTAAATTACAAATAGGAAATTATATAATATGATGATCCTAAAAAGAGTATTCCTAACAAACTCGAGAAAAGATGCAAGCTACTTATATCTTTTACTAGATGTATATGCGTCTAAACAAGTTTATATACTTTACCAAATATGCACCCAAAAATGCACTGTAAAGTTGATGGGAAACTGTTTGCTGCTGCAATTGATCGGCAAAAGACAGACATTAGCCGAACTTTAAGAGCTGGACTCCCAGGAGTAACTCTGGAATCTTGTGGGACATGTTCCGGTCCAGTATTTCCTACATAATAAAGATCAGACATTCAGGATGGTGTAAAGTTCATACTACAAATTTGCAGAAATTTCTAGAAAATGAAAGTATAAAAGTAGCAGGAAGAGAGATAACAGGAAAACGGAGGAAAAGAGATGGCGGAGATTGATGAAGAGTGTAAGACAGTTAAGGAATCCGTACTCCCCTCCCCACTGCCCACCCCCCACCCCAGCGGCCAAAAAGAAAAAGGACAATCACAAAAATAAAATAGTAGAAACTTAGAAAGAATATAAATTGTCACCATCAATAAATCAAACACGAATTTTTAAATGTACGTGAAGAAATAGTGAATCATACAAGGGGGTCAAAAGCAGAGGTCAAGATCTTAAAAGCACAATTACCCAGATGGAAACACTGCTATTAAAACACACTTGCATAGCATTTCATGCAATCAAAAATAAAGAAAAGAGAAAAAAAACAATGTAAACATTGTGGCGACAATAGGCTACAGGAATACCCATGTTTGCATGTAGAAAACACACTCCTTTCTTTTTCAAGTAATTGAACAGGATTTATAGGAAATCTTAGAAAGACATGGAACATATCGTAGACTGCAGATATTAGGAACTTGCTATGTGACACAATAGTTACCAGTTAGATCAATGGATGCCATCTTATAGAAGATGCAAGATACAACACATATTCCTAATTTCGATAGCATAGATAGTAGGCGACCACAAAGTACAAACATAAAACGAAATCTGATCATTTATATAAATAAATAAAGGTTTCCCATATAATGGGCACTCTTTTCATGTTCCTTGTATTGTTAATAGGTGATATGAAAGTCCTGAACAAGAATTTTTTACCTTTGTCTATAAAAAAGAAAACATAAGACACCTCAAATCTAGGAAATCAGTCCAAGGAGTTCAGAAATCTCAAAACTCAAACTGAAATTCTTTTAATTTGTAAGCTTTTTGTTTAATGTATTCACATAATAAAGAATTATCAAAACTGTGCATCTACTAACAAATTATTGATCCACCACAAACAGTTTATTTACCGATTTGCATAACTAGCATAGATCCACCAATTATGCTAAAGGCATATGGCATGTGCAATCTGAGATGACAAATATTGTCTTATTTTCTTTTCTGAAAAGATGAATTAACAATCCAATCAGAAGTGTTAAAGAAGGAAAATTAAACCAAATACCACTAGCCAGCTACACCAACTAAAGATAACCCACCCAAGACACTATACAGTCTGTAATTAATTTTCTCCCCCCTGGAGGTATGGGAACAGTAAACTAAGTAGCGCCTTTAATATTTCATTTCAACTGTACTGAAAAGCTCATGTCCACTCTCCTCCTAAATAAACCAAAAAAAGCCAAAGTACCATCCTCCATGCTCTTTATCAGCAGGTCTCTAGTTCTTCAACTTCCAGCAGATGAGAAGATTTCTAAATTCAGATATGTAGCCCGATAAACTTCTACAGAATATATCATCAATCATTCTCTGATGCAAAACCACATCATTAGAAGCATTGCTTGACCAGAGATAAAGTCGGCTCTTTAATCATCAGCGAGCCTGTCAGACACCCTCCCTCTTCATTCCTCCCCTCACAATCTTGTAGTTCAAGATTTTATCTTTGCTATAAACCGCCACTTTTGCTAATTCATAAGAAGCACCATAAATAATTATCTAGAAATGCAATAATCTTTACGAGACCAACTCCAGCAACTTCTTCAATGGTAATTTGGACATCAACTATAATACAGGTTTGCATGGGACAGGTTGGTCATTTTTCTTATTATGTAATCAGTTTCCAATTGTTTTTCTTAAAGGGATCTCATCCAACCACTCATAACTAGCATAAAAATAACCAACTACTCCAATCTCCTCTTATATAAAAAGGACTTCAGCGTCACCTGATTTTGGAACAAAATATTTTGTGTATTTTCTTAGCATCCAGTTATTAATTGTGGTCACAATCCAGTTAAAGATGATAAAATTTTTACATATCAAATAAATAATGAAACCTTCAGGTTCAAATCATATTAGCCTTATGACCAGAAAAATTGTATTTACCATATAGTTTTAGAGAGAAAACAAACAAGGAATGCTGACTTAATAGTGGAAAATTAGCTCCACAGTTCAAATGATGTCCCAAGATAGCACTAAAAAAACTCAGTTTCCAGAAATTAAAATTCCATATATTTCATACCATTAAATAGCAAAAATAGTCTGTTTATCAGGTTTGTATCATCTAAATTCAGTCCACTAGCATTCTTCTTCAGAAGCTCATCTCCTCTTCTAGCTACAGACTCCTGACTAGAACAAGGAAACACAGAAGCTTTACATCAGCTTTTAGAAATACCATTTATGAGAGAATATCAATATGGAGTAAAATGCATCAGCTTCAAAATAAGTACTACTGGAAAGCAAATGATTACCTATCAACTGAGGCAACCAAATACAGAGGATAAACAAGTTCAGCAGGCAAATCCATGGCTTGAACAACATTCAAGATCCCTAACTGCAAAGAAAAATGGGAAAGCCCAAAAAAAATGAGAAAATAAATAAATCATTAAAAGAGAATTGGGATGAATGCTATTGTATAGGAGTCTAGCCACCTCATTTTCAAATTAGTAATAATTTAGGCTTCCAACATTATGTACCTTCCTAGTTCGCAGCATATCACTGCTCAACGGCTTCTTCCCACTAATACGGTCCCACTGAGTAATTGAGAGCCCTGGTGGGCATCCCCCACTGTAAAGAATGAAAGATTTCTCATAATTCATGAAACTTAGAAATCGGTCAATAAAAGAAAATAAGAAAAAAGTATCAACCTTTGAGACGTTGGCTGACACAAAAGAGTATGAAGCCCAAAATCAAGGAGTATCACCATGTCCTGTGATCCAACATGATTTTTATACTTTGCAGAAACTTCATCATCAACTTGAGTTGAATAGCATTCACCAATCAACTGAAAGAAAGGGAGGTAAAAGATCAGGATTTACATGTCCCATACACCACAAAACATGAGCCTCATTCAACAGAAAAATAGAACATTATCACATTGATTTGGAAAAAAAAGGTCTGTATGGCCGGATTCTCAACTAATTGATAGTGATATGAATAGAGATGAAGATAAGATGACTGGCATAGTTACGTTCCCATTAGAATGTGCAGAAATTATTGAAGAAAACAACAAAATAATCCAGCATGTCCAGAATAAGAAGAAATGGCACTTCAGAAAAAAAACCAAGCATGTCCAAAGAATAAGGAGAATTCACCTTCCATTTACAAAATTTTACAGTCCACTCACCACAATAGCTGTATGGCTCAAATTTGCAAAGGGAAAAAAGACACATTCACACACCCCCATACATGCATGTAACCAGTAAAACTAGTTACCGAATAACAGTTTGGACGATTCACAGGTGTTCAAAGAATTTAAAGAGAAGTTATTAGATACCTCATGCTATAAAGATGCCCTACAAGAAAAAAGACATGCTGAAATTCATAGAATCCAGGAGTTTCCTTTTACACTTTCTCCTCCTGTTGGCTGTTGTACCAGTCAGATTAGGTTTGATGTATCCCTTAGTTATGCTTGTTTAGCATTTCCCCTTAGGCGTATTAAATAGCCTCATGTACTGTTGCTTCGCAGATATTCAGAAGACTTCCAGAGCAATTCTTTTGAGACCTGGTTGCTAAATTTGTTCTTCCTATTTGTACATATCACATTTAGAAAGACAGTAATTGCACCATATATCTCAAAGGCTCCCAATTCTGAGTTGTCAGAATTGTGAAAGATTCAAGGATTCTGCAGCTCCTTCATCTTTCCCTAAATCATATGATAACTGGAAAGTCATCTTTTAGTTGCAGACTTTACATAATATCCTTGTATACATGGATTGGTTCGTGCATTCTCTGTCTAGTTTTTGCTGTTTTATTCATCTTTCTACATATGCTTCTTTATTTAGTGTAAGTTCCGTAAAAGGTTATTATTTACAGCCAAAAAAATAATGAAATAGAAAATAAAAGAGAACAAACCTTTGTGGAGATTCTCAAAAGTATCTCCTGATGTTGAGCAGGAAGCTTTGAAATTATTCCAAGGAAGGTAGGGATCAAATTTTCTTTATCCTGAGCCAGCATACATAAAATCAATTTTATTTTACCTCTCAAAGAAATTATATTTATGTTATTCATTTTGTTATGGAATTCACGAACCAACTACATCAATAATACCTCCTTAGGTGCTCGATCAATTGCCATCTCGATGTAGACAATACAAAAGTTCCTAACCATTGGATAAGAACTACATTCCATATATAACTTCCACAACTCTAATAATGGCAAACCAATCTCCTGCTGGTGCTTTATTCTCTTGTTCACATGATTCAGAATTTCAAGAACCTACAACAGCCAATAATGTTTCATCAAACGATCATATTTCGAACAAGTGAAGAACATCACAGATGAACATTCTAATATTACTTACCTAAGACCAATTGTCAGTGCTAAATAAACTCATTTTAGATTCCCCTAAGGTTGTTTAGTGAGCATAGAAGGAACAAAAAAGTAACAGAGAGAGGAAAAAATAATAATAGGAGAACAAATGTTTCATACTTTATTCTTCCCTTCTTCAAACAATGTATTCTTTAACAAATCTATAGCAAGCAACAAATGATTGGTAAAATTTTCCGAGGTGTGAAACAAATGGAAACTCTTACGGATATTAATTTAACTATTTGGAGCTCCGTTTATTTTAATCCATTCAAACTAAGGAAAACTCGAGTTCAAGGATCCTCCAATTCAACTAGATCAAACCATTTCGGAGCAAAATTAATTTACTATTGAGATTATATTAGTTTAAGTAAGAATTCACCCTTAACTCAAACTTTGTAACAAAACTTCCATTTTCATTAACAAAAAAAAATGAAGAAATTAAAAAAAAAAAACAGCCGCAGTTAGAAAATTGGATGCGTTACTTTGTTCCGGATAGGTTGAGATGGAGAAGAGAGAGCGGAAATGGAGAGAGGAAGAAGCTTGAAGAGCAAGTCTTGGAGTTTAGAGTCGTCACATAGAGCAAGCCGAGTCAACATTCGGTCCAGCAAATCTTCTATCTCGCCCTCAGATTTTCCGGCGAGCATTGACGATACCAACGACGACGATGACGATTCACTCATGTTTGTTTTTCTTTTCTTTTCTTTCTTTTTTTTTTTCTTTTTTTTCCTTTTCTTCTAAGAAAATTTTAGATGAGTAAGGGGAATTTGCGAATTATGCCGCCACGAAAACATCTCCGAAGAGAGCGGATGCGTATTTATACATATCGATAAACGCACACCCCAACAAGGGTAACGGCTGTATCGGTCAGGGATATACCAAATTCAACCTTTTTTTTATTTACCCCGTGCCTATTTTTCAATTTTGTCCGCCTCATATTTTTTGTGGGAAAAATGCTAAAAATTTCTTTAAATGTTAGGATTTTTCAATTATATCTTTTTTTATTTTATCTTTTTATATTTTTAAGTTTATTTTTTCCTTTGAAGGTTTAAATACTTTTTCAATAACGCACACTAAAAAAACATTAAAAAAACACGTGAGATCTAAATAAAAAAGAAACGAAAAGTTCAAAAACTCTTAAAATGTTATCTCTCTCAAATGCAAAGTTTGTTTATATTCTTTTTAAATTAACAAGTATCTTACGATAATCTTTCTTCAAAAAGTAAGTTCATTTAAAAAGTTTGTTTATATTCTTTTTAAATCAGTAAGGATCTTACTGTTTGATAGCAATCATCTTTAAGTTCGTAATAAAATAGAATTATCCATATATGATGCAAGAAGTTTATTCAAATGATTATTGCATAATCATTAATAAATTTGTAGGCTTCATTATTTCACATCATTTCTAAATCTTCTACAAGCTCTCCATTACAATCATCAAACTCTTAAAAAAAACCGTAACAAATATGACTCACAAATTATATTACATCTCTATTTCATTAATATTTTTAACCTTTGCCAACAAAATCTTTGTGGGTCAGTTCCCTCTTCCATAATGTTGGTGACGTAGTTGTCTTTGATCCTTAACCAAAATCCATGTGGTTTCTGGTCAATCTCCATTATGTCATCCTTGGAAATATTAAGTCAAGCTTGAATAGAAAGTGTGTCAATCCTCCATCGTAAATCAAATATTTTTTCCACTGGCAAAATTTTCTCCATGTCAACTTGTGTGGAAAATGACCGGAACTTGTGTGGAAAATGACCGGAACTTGTGAAGAAAATCATAGAACATAGTGATGTTTCAAGTTCTTGATTTGAGGATTGTAACCCGCTCATGTCTATTAAAGCATCATGAAAGAAACCCGATAAAATTCAAAATTGATTATCTATATATGACATGCTTGAATGAAAATTTTTGAGAAATGAATATATAGGATATTTTTAATTTCCAATATTTAACATAATTTGAGATTTTGGAAACACAAAAGAATTTAGAGATTTCCAAAACTCAAGAAATTTTACGATTTGAATTATTTTGTAGGTTGAGAGTTTTGTATCAAATTCATGAAAGAGTTTTAGATTGAATTGATTGTAATCTATTTGGAGAAATAGGAAAATGATATATTGTTTTCACTCTCATATTGATTTCGGAATGAATTAATAGGTGTTTTGTTAATGGTCATTTTTCAAAAGAAAATTGACATTTGTTAAATGGTCTTCTTGAATTAACATATGCTCTTAAAAAATGTGTAAAATAATTGCCCATGCATTAAGAGAAAAAAAAACATCCATACATTTGCTTGTAGCACTTTCATTTTTTTCAACACATCTTTTATATATATATATATATAAAAGATAACATCATACGAATCCCATTTTTAAAAAAAGAAAGGAAAGTGCAATGATTACTTTACCAAGCAAACACATTTTTTACATAGTTAGAATTTCATGTGCTCCAACATGTACTATCCAATTGGCCCATATCACCACTAGAAATACTATTAGAATGGAGATGTTCTAGAGTTTCATTGTTGATAATGCAACTCTTTAACATCTCATAATTGGAGAGAGAAAAAACAATGATGGCATGCAAAACAAGTTGTATGGATAAACAAACTTTTGTAAAAGGCTTTTGTTGGGCCATTACATTTTCTTTTCAACACATCTCTTTTTATTATTTATTAAAAAAGATAACATGACCTCATTTAAAAAAAATAAAAAAGAAATGCAACTTCTACTTTACCAAGCAAACACATCTTTTACATAGCTAGAATTTCACGTGCTCCAACTTTTGTTGAGTGTAATATCCCAAATTTCTCAATAATATCCAAAATAAAAAAAATATATAATATAATAATCAATTCAAATAAACAATTCTAATTTAAAACGGTCAAAATTCTCAAATTCCAAATAAGTTTCAAATTATAAATTTAAACCAAAAACAAACTTTACCAGAATAAAATATTTATAACAAATTAAACTAAATATAAATAATAATATTCTTAGTTCGAAATCGAGAATATAACATGTAATTATAAGGAATTAAATGATTTAATAAGGTTAGAACTCCCATCTCAAAATCATATATAAATGTGTAATAATTTGCTTGAAAAAACTAGCTCCCTAATCATTGTTTCCTACATTGAAAGTATTCAACGAATTAGAACTTTAAAAGGTAAATCTAAATAATGGGTTTTGAATCAAATAAATAAATAATCTATATAAATGAAAAAGAATGGATTTTTGAAAAGTTGAAGGAAATATTTGGCATTTTAAAAGGTTTGGAAACACTTTTGGAATATGAAAAAGGTAATTTTCGAGTTTGAAAAAGTTTGGGGTCAAATTGTAATTTTATAAAAGTTTAGGGGTCAAATTGTAATTTTCGAATGTTTGGAGACTAAAACGAAAATTTTGAAAATATAGGTTGAAATAGAATTTCAATAAGGCTTGTGGTATAAAAAGGGAATTCCTAAAAAAAATTGGATAAAAATATAATTTTTAAGAAGTTTGAAGTCAAATTGAAAATTTTAGAAAGATTTGGGGACTAATTTGAAAATCCTAAAACATTTGTGAGTAATTTATAAAGTCGTATATGAATTTAGGAAAATTTTAAGATTTGTAAACCTAATAACCTATTTGTAGAAAGGAGGGCTTTAAAATTACAAAAATACATATCCTAATGATACATTTTTTTTCCAAAACTCTAATTCTGATTTTTTTTCCTTTTCTTCTTCTTCTTCAGCCGCCGTCCCCCTTATTCTTCTTCTCTTCTCTCCTATGGTTGCCTACCTCTCCCTTCTTCTCCATCTCTCTCTTGGCTTCCTTCTTATCCCTCCCACTCTCGGCTTTCTATTCTCTCTCCCTCTCTGAGACTTTTTCCTCCCCTCTGCCCGCCCCCCTTTCTTCTCCCTCCCTCTCTTGGCCCTATTCTCTCTTTCTTCTCCCCCCTACCTGCCCTTTCATCCCTTCCCTCTTCCCTTCTACCGCCCTTCTCATTTCCCTTTGCTTACGGAATTTCTTTTGAAGAAAATAAAATAATAAGATCCTAGAGGGTATTTTTTGAAAACACTATGGATATTTGAATGTGGAAGGCTACATGGTGGAGAGAAAAAAAAATTATCTTTAGGCTTATTAACGTTGCTGCCGACCAGCCATATGGTGGCGTCAGTGGTGGCTACTATGCCTGAGAGAGTAAAGAAATGTGCTTACCTCGAGATTCGTGCTTAAGGGAAAAAATGATTAAATGTTTTAATTCTTGGATTATTTATATGTGTGAGATAAAAATTCAAATGGATTGGATTAATTAAAACTAATAGGGTAATTAATAAAGTTCATTAAAATATAAATAGGTATTACATTGGGTCCATTACATTTTTTTTTTATAAAACTTGGGCCACATTTGTGTTACATTGTCTTTTTAAAGTATGCAAGTAAATTTTCATATTTTAATAAAATTTACTTTATAAAATTATTTATTATTTAAAATTCATATTTAATAACGTAAAAATTATTGCAATATAAAAATATTAATGAAATAGGGATGCAAAATAATATGTGAGTTCTATTCAATAATATTTGTAAAGTTGTATAATTGAAATGAAGGATTATAAAGATGAAAAAATAACGTGGAGTAATAAAATCTATGATGGAGAAAATAAAATTGCTCATTGGAGGTAGAATTTGTGGAAATGCATGTAAGTCTCCACATCAACAACACCACATTTATCCACATAATTGATAATATCACGCTCTATTAATAATCGTAAACCTCAATTTTCATGTTTATCCTTCAACTTCATCTCTCAAATCCAATCTTAAAGTCATCAAATTAGACAAATTCCTAAGAAATTTAGTTTTCTACAATCTAACTATGTTTATTTATTTATTACGCAAGATATGTGAGTTTTATTTGTTAAATCAAAGAGAGTTATGTTAATTTACATATGATTTGAATTGATAAAATGTTTTAATTTAATGAATGAAAACTTGATTTGATGATTGTTTGTATATGATGAAAATGTGTTTATATGGATTAAATTTGGTGAAAATCAATGAAAAATGGAGAAATTGAAGAAGTTTGTCGCGGTTGCCGCCAAAAGTCCACGTCTATTGGTCCAGGAGGGGCTCTAGTCCACAAGACCCTTAGGGATGATTGCTTTTGTCCTCTTGTCAATGTAGACGGAACCAAATTTTGCTTATGTTGATCAAAGGACAAAAGTAATCAGTTCTCAAAGTTGCGGACCAATCCATTTGTACCCTTTTGGACTAAAATACTCAATCTCCGCAAACTAAGCCAATTTGCTCTTTAGATCGTGATGTAAAATAATATTCAGTTACAAATCTATGTAGACTACTCGAAATATACATCAAATTAATTAAGACATAGATTAGAATCAAATTCTACATTCATATCTTCCATTTGTCTTCGATCTATTGAGAAGATGTTTTTAGAGAGAGTAAAGGAGAAAAATTATGGATTTGGCAAACTAAGCGTGCATTTATCAAATATAATATGCATTTATCGCTCTTATCAAGCGTAGGCATCTTGCGAAACATATCTCTCAAACCCGTTTCTTCCTATTTTGGGACATTATATAAAATTTCATCCCACAACAAATTTTATTTTCAAACTTTGTCCTCTTGAATAATTCCTCGTGAAAACAGCCCCAACCCTAAAAGTTTTTCTTGAAAAAAAATAAAAAGAAAAGAATATGAAAGCCCTTTCCATTCCATTCTTGCGAGTACAAGTATAACGTGACATAGAACTTAAAACAAAATCTTATTACCAAAAAAGCAACAATTTTTTTTTTTGCTAATAAAGAGCAACAAATTAGAAAAAGAAAAAATCCCAAAAGGTATACTTTCCAACGAAATAGGAAATCCGGACATTCAATTAGACAAGTGAGTATTTTACCAAAAGAAAAAGTGAAAAACCATAGGAATTGGGCACCAATATACAGGAAACGAGAGGTAACTACGCATTTAGATTTCAGAGAGAGAGAGAGGTCTTCATATCTGTGGACTATGAGTTGACACATCACTTCTTGCGCGCGAATGCTGCAGCAATCCCACCAGCCAGAAGTCCAACAGCAGTAGTAGCAATGCCTATACCAATTACTCCGTCTGCATCACAAAAGATAAAAACCAGAAATCTTCAGCTTCATTAATCAATTCTGTCTTCCTTAAACCACTTGTAACACTGAATATGCTGTACATTGCCAAACATACAGAAACTTTGCTTATCAATATGAGATGATAAAGAGAACTAAGATCCCCACCTTTGGTAATTTTATCCTCAATTGTTTTCTTGAGGGTCAAGGCTTGCCTCCAATCAGGTGCAACCTACATATTCACAAGAAATATAGATGGGAGAGACTTTTAAATTTTTAACGTAATAATAATAATTTCAAGCTGTAGCCAAATCACTAAATGATTTGAGTTCTGGAGTTGATTACACATTCTACCCATTCCCTTCCAGGCAATCGTACAAGCTATGTCAGGGCTATTGTACAGATATGTCATAGTCCTTATTCAAATTTCATGATCATGAATATTTATGCATGTGTAGCTTAGCAGATGCAAATGCTAGGAAAAACAGACGTAAATATTAGACCTCCAAACACTGCTCAACAAGCTTCCTGCTTTTTGAATAGTCACCACTTCTATAGTAGCCTACAGCTAGGAGATAAATCTTTTCCCTCATTTGTAAGGGGCTGCTACTGCCGCTCAAGGAAGCTGCAATCACAAAGTACAGAAAATTACACAGTAATATAACTTGAGAGAAAATCAGAATAAACAATGTCACACATCATCCATACAAGAAACTGAATAGCAGAAACAGCAAATGTCCATAGAGGAAAACTGAAAGATGGGTCAGAAAGGACAGAGAGATAAATGATGAAAATGAAATAATAGGCAAAGAGGAAGCAAAAGGGGAGGCATCCCAGCACCCGTTGCCAGAAAACCCAAAAGAGGGGAAATAAAATATCAGAGTTAAAAATAATCTAAGTCCTCAAAGTTTAAATAGTGTTTGGTTCAAAATAGGGGAGGAGAGGGGAGGGGAGGTAAATTACCTTAGGAGAAGCAAAATAAAATCCCCTTGATTGGTTTGCAAAGGGAGGGGAAGAGAAATATAATTAAGTTGACTATTATATCCCTATAACATTTATTCTTTATTAATATTTTTTTAGGTGAGAGGGTAAAATGGGGTGAGAAAAAAGAGAAAATGAGATGAGAATGAAGTAATGAGACGAAAATAAAATTGTAATTATTAAAATATCATGAGGACAAATAAGTCATAGCATGAGGTTTAATTTCCCTCCCCTCCAAATCCCCCACTTTTGGAGGTGAAAAAAAGGAGGGGAGGGGAGGGATTTCAATCCCAAATTTTTCTTCCCCTCCCCTCCAAAAAAAATGAGCCAAACAAAGAATTTCTAAAAAAATCCCTCCCCTCCCCTCCAAATCCTCCCAATTAAACAGGCCCTAGGGTATGTTTGGTTCAAAATATGGGAGAGGAGTGGAGGGATTTTAAGGAGGGGAAGTGAGGAGAAGGGAAGAGAGGTAAAATTTGTTTGATTTGATTAAATATTAGGGGAGGGGAGGGAAAATAAAATTACATTGTTTAGTTTGCAAGGGGAGGGGAGTGAAAATATAATTAAATTGACTATTTTACCCCTAAAGTATTTATTCTTTTATTACTATTTTTTTTTTGTAAATTTCCTTTTTACCTCTAAATATAAGATTATTAATTTAGGTGGAAAGGTAAAATAGGGAAAGAAAGAAAAAAAAATAAGATGAGAATGAAATAAATAAAAGAAAATGTAATTATAAAAAGATCATAAGGGAGGAATTTTAATCCCAAATTTTCCATCCCCTCCCATTCAAAAAACTGAATCAAACAAGGGTTTTTAAAAAAAATCCCTCCCCTCCTCTCCCCTTCCCTCCAAATCCCCCAACCATACAGACCCTAAGGAAATGTATCATCCTTATCAAGCCCACCCTCATTTGGCATAGGGGGAAAAGAGGAAAGGAAACGAAATATATACGGAAATGCATGCTCTCTCTCTCTCTCTCTCTCTCTCTCACCCAACATACACACATTGCGCGCGCACAAAAAAAAAATCTGCAACTCACACAGAGACCGAGGGCAAACAAGAAGCTAGGTTTCCTCACTCTACTCACCTTCAAGCATTGCTATCCCTCGTTGTACATCCTCTGGTCGTTTCGAATGAACAAGAGCCCAGGACAACCGCATGATGCAATCGCTCTTATGCGTATCAGAGGAACCTTTCTCAGCCTCAGCAACTTCACGTTCACAACCCTGTATTTACAACAGAGAATGCATACTTATGAACTAAATAACTGAATAAGGGTGGCATGAATAGAGCACAGCACAAGAAGTCTACAGTTTATGCAGCAAATATGAAGAATCTAGATAAAAATGAAATTACCATACCAAGAGCAGTGGCTGAACCAGAACAGTAATCAAGTCTGTCAAATTCTTTCAACTATATTTATACGTAATATGTCCACATGCAATCAAAACAGTAAATAGAGCAAGAACATCTTATTATTTCAATAAATTCAACTCATAGTTAAATACTTCAGTTATAAGTTATCCAAATACACATATACCCAGAACTAACAATTACAATAAGAATACACTTTTATTATAAAAATAATATAAAAAAATGCAGCAAGAGCTAGAAAGTGTACCCTGAAAGATAGAGTCAACAAAAATAAAATATCTGAAAAAATAAAATAAAATAAAACAATTGAAATGTTAGTCATTCGTCTAGTAAGAGACAAACTTTTCTCTAATCCTCTATACATTATAAAGAAAGAGGAGGTGACACAGGCAGAAGGGAATGAAAGGATTGGTCCACTGTATTTATATAACAATATCAATAAATAGTAAAGGACCCCGGACTTTGCAATGGTATAATCAATGTATATGACCAAAACAGTCAAACTCCTAAACAACAAATTACTAAGCAATGTGACGATTTAATGGGAAGCATGAAGCAAGTAAACTCTTTTAGCTGCAACATTCAAAAAATATACAAATGACACCGCCTGGAACAACAGTGAAATTTTGTCAAGAAAGAAGTTTAGACTAAAATAGGTAGTGCTTCTATTCCTAATTAAACTGAGGAATCCATGCACAAATTTGTGGCACTATCAGTCACAGTGTGTATAATCCATTTTAACAGTAGAGAAGGACAGAAGAGATAAGAATTCCGTACATCTTAAATAAAGCTTTTAAACAAATGTATGATAACCACTTTCCTAATCATACCACGGAAAAAAGAGATCTATATCAGACATATACGAACAGGAACCCAATTTGAAAACTACATAGAGCTGCTAATATCCTAGTACTTTAACTTTCCAATTTTGTTTGAAATAAAATCAAATTTAAAGCCTCTGCATCAGTCTTTCTGGAGTTATAAGCCCATAGAAAAAACAAAGTGGCGGCTCAGCATGATTACACTTATCAAGATTTTAACTAAAAGATCTCAGGGTATAAAAACTTTAAAAAGACGTGAAATAGAAAAAAGTAAAAAAAAATTCAAACTTTAGAAGCCCCTCTGTTTATAATCAATCCTTCAAGGCCCATCCACGCCTAAAATTCTAAGAACAATGGTAAAAATGACGATGCTGAAATGAGTTCGCAATGAAATGTAATAGTGGAGAGAGAAATTTGAAATAGTTAGGGTTCTTATTTAATATGATATCCTTTATTTTAGTTCACTGATTTCTTTTCTTCTCTTTTTTTTTCCCATATATCTATCTGATACGCTAATTTAACTTCACAGTCCACCTCCCAACCCGGGTATTTTAGAATAGTTCTTTTTCAACGAAAAAACGATAACTATGGATCAAAATTCCGTATTCTAAAACAAAAACATAATAACAATAAGGAAGAACCGAATTCCTCTAAATTTTGGTAGGAAAAGACTATAAAATCCAAATATATGAAACATATAAAATAACACTTACAGCAACGATGTCGGAATCGCACCACGGGATCTGATCACCGCCAGAGAAGAAACTCCCCACTGAATCGAAGAATTTCCCAATTTTGGCTTCCATCTTTCTTTTTATCAGCTTCAGAATGCCTAAATGTAACAAAAAAAGTCGATCGACACAAAGTGTATGGTAAATGAGAGAGAAGCTTAGGGCTTAAGACTGAGACTGGAATGACCAGCTACCTCGAGAAAATGGGCACGGCAGGAGCTATATCCTATTAGCGCAGAGGAAACGAAATATTGATATTTAATTTCTCAAATTTCTAATAGGGTGATATTTAATAGTCTCCAAAAAATTTTAAATTTAGTCCTTCATTTTCTTAAAATGATCAATTTCATCTATCTTTTTTAGAAAATGTTCAGTTTCATCCTTCTATCAAACTCTATTACTACAAGTAACAATGAAACTACAAAAACTCAAACAAAAATAAGTTTCTTAAAAAGTAAAGAATTTAATGAACAAGGTAATTATAATTCATCATTTTTAAAATTAACACTTGAATTAATAAATAAAACACTTTTAGAATTTGAAATTCTCAAAATGCTTCAAAGATATTATCCTTTTATTCCATTGTCATTATAACATAGGCACATGACACGTGACTAAAATGAAAAGAAAAAAGAAAAATATATTTTATAAATAAGTTTATGCGCGTGACTAACCGAATCAATCATAAGATAAACTATTATAAAATAAATAAATATTACTTTTCACTAACTTCATTATTTGTCGAAGTCAATTAGATATATTACTTTGTCCTGAAATGGTATTTGCAATTAGATATATTACTAACTTTATTATGAAATGGTATTTGGGGCCAAGGTTCACATTTGTCTACTGCAGGGAAGTCATGAATCTACCCTATTGCTAATAGAGTAAAGTCTTCAGTAATGTGTATGTTAGTTATCTTTGGAGTATAAATACTTGATGTAGTTAGTATATTCTCATTGATTCATTTTCTTGTAAGCTTACTTGAGCAGTCTCCCTTGTCCCCATATTCCATTCAATCTTAATCATCTTCTTCCTCTGTCCATTTTTTCTTTTTTGAGTCTAGAATACTCCCTTGAAGTTATTTTGATTGTTGAATGGGGATGCCGTTTACGGCCCTTGCTTGAATTAATTGAGTTTGTTTACTTAAGATTTCATTGTAGATAAAGTTACTCTAATTATAACCTTCTTTGTCAATATGGAGTTCGATGGATTTGGGAAATTAGTTCTAGGAGTTCTCCAAGAGCAAATAAGATCGAAATAAAGCTTCAAGGTTTGACTGCCAAAATGATGTTGGCGGATCTGGATTTACTCTAGGGGTCATAACTATGGCTGCTTAAGGTTAATAGAGAGATATGAGGGACAAAACAAAATGAATTTTAGAATCCTTTTTAGCATAGGAGATATGATACTCCCCTACATAATTGAACATAATTGAATGTCTTTGAGTTAGTATAAAATTAAAAATTAAGAAGAATTTTTTACTTTAATAAAAGTACTATATTATTCTTATTATTAGTTTAGTTAGGGTTATAGGTCATTAGTTAGTAAGATGCAAATTCTTTAAATTAAAGAATTTAATGAAACTTTCAATATAAAACATACTTGTATTAAAAATAGTTAACATTCAATTTCAAAAAAAAAAGTAATTTACTAATAAATTTGATCCATTGATATATAGATCCTTTCGCAAAATAACTTTTACGAATTTCTATACAATCATTTAATACTAAAATCATAGTTAGTACAATTATGTTGTCGCATACGATACTATGTCTTTGATCTACAATCTAAAAGTCTGATCATTATAGTATTCAATCTTTATTTTATAAAATCTGAATTGGACCATTTTTCATATAAGGTCGGATTAGACCAAACCAAATTAAATTAATATGGTTCGGTTCAAACCATAATTTCATTTTATTTTTATTTTTTAAATTGTTCTTATTATCATGGCTTATGACAACCTAAAAATATAAAGTTTTGAGGTTATTGAAGTCTAATTCATGGTTTAATCTTTACAAAAAATATATATATCATTCTAGTTCATTAACTCAACCTCAAAAAAAGAAAAAGGAGAGGAGATTTTTTCTCCTTAGTCAATATATATCTATTTTAAAATTGAAATGTCATCATTATGCATCATCAAGAATATGTATGATGGAAGTTTTTGAATGTGATCATTTAATTGACAATGCCAATAAGTTAAAAACAATGAAATAAATTTGAAGAAAATGTAAGATTGGCTAACATATTATATAAGAAAAAATCACAAAATATATATTTTAACATATTGAGGTATATGATAAAATGAATTATGTAGTAATAAGTTGGACATGTATAAGAAATAAAATAATGTTATTAGTATAATATCCAAAGTAAAAAAAATATTAATTTTATATTAAATATTATGAACGACTCTTTTCCAGTCCAATCATGAGAGATCGAATTGCAATTTTTTTTTATAATTAAAAATCAGCTTGAAAATTCAAAAAATCAAACTATATTGATAAATACAATTCAATCCAATTCATCAGGTCTAGATTCGTATTATGCGCGCCTCTAAGCTCAACCATCTTCAGCTAAATTCTTTCTCGGCTTTGCCTACCTGCTAACTTATTTGCACTGTCGAACCATTTCATCAAGAGGTGCCCATCAATGTTTTCTTTTTTTCTATCCGAATAAGAAACCAGCACATAGTACTTCATGTAACCTTTTGGTATACAAAAATTACTTAGGTCATACCATCAGCAGTGTAAAAATAAAGAAGAAAAAATATGGGAATGAAAGAGAGAGTCTTTACATTCCAGGTATTTTTCTGCACATGCGCAATATAAAAGCCGATCTGATTGCATTACACAAGTAAGCAAGATGAGATTTGCTTATCACTGCTGTGTATTATGGAGCAACAAGGTAGCAATGGAGATATTAAGAGACGTTAGAAATCAATGTCGAAATGTCCTGCGGAGATTCAGACTGAACTTCCACATCAGAAACTTGAGGGCTGGAGCCTTCTGATTGTAATGATGTGGATACCATTGTTTCTATAGGAGTTGGAGGTTCAATAATTTCCGATGACTTGAACTCCTTGATATAATAACTAAGGGATGGACCAGAGTATTCCATTGTTTGCACTGGAGGAGGGTTCTTACCAACTTGAAGGAGTATTGATGAAGCAGCAGCAACGCAGATCAGAGCAACGCCGGAAGCAATTGCAAGAATATTCTCTGATCCATCAGCAGAGGAACCTGAGGTTCCTGAACTAATTGCACTTTCTGCAATATAAACTGCGGGCTGCAGAATGATAACATATTTGAGAGACATTAAACTAATGGTTTCACCTGCCTCGCATGTACAAGAAAATTAGAATGGAGAACATATATCAGTTTTTATGAGATTCCAATGGCATAGGTTGTAAAGATAAAGAAAAAAAGGAAAATGGATCACGCATTCAAGTTGCCAAGAAAAACTACTAAGCTAAGGGCTTTGGAAGGAAAGTAGTGTCTTGACAGTCTCTCTCTGAAGTTTGATAGTAGCTCTGATGCTCCAAATGATCAAATTTGACTCGAAATGAAGGTAATGAGCAGTTTAGACCATGAATGGAGAAACGTTAATATATATTAATAGAAGAAGATAGGCATAGGCTTCACAGAATTGAAAAGTTGAAACTACGCTTCACGAAGTGTAATCTTTCTAAAGGAAGAAACAAAGCTCACGCCAAAGATTACAAGTAAGTTTTCCCCATCCATTTATAAATGAATACAATTTCAGATTAAACTTCACTAGGTAGTGGTTTGTCATTTTTTATAAGATCCATAAATCATGGCAGTAAAATCCTAATACTCTCACGGATTCAATAGCTGTAGTATTACTTGCGGTTTATATGCACTGTATGATCACAATACCTGAGATTATAAGATTGAAACCACATCATGCACCATGATATTAGAATCCAAGAATAGGTCCAACAAAGACCATATGCTCAGATCATGCATTAAGGAACAGGAGAATTATTTTTTATGAAAGTAAGCCAATTTCTTAACCTCATCCTACCTTGAAATTGCACGTCTTCAAACATCTTATCAAAGTTTAAGAAAGAGTTGTATCCAGAGCTCAGGTAATGAATTTTTCCACACAGAATTTATTCCTTCCTAACTGTACGAGTGTGCATAAGATTCCTTCCAAAAGTAGTCAAGGATTTGAAAATTGTATACTTTAGAAATACACTTTTGTCCAGAACTACCATACTTCAGAGAGGCCTCCGTGATCTCACTAATTATCACACCAACTTTGGGGAAAGGGAAAGGCATAACTTATATTAAACTTCAAGCTCAGACAATCTTGGAGAAATTCCCTCAGCCTTCTCCATCTACAAAAGTTTTATTTTACATTTAAGTCATTCTCTCCGACGCAAGGAAGACATGCTCCAACTACATCATAGAATCAAATTATAATGCATCTAAGATAGTGGATTGGAGTAGGACACATAGAATGAACTATAATAGCCAAAAGCGGCACAGCATTCTAACCATCTAATTAGGGTGCCAGATCAATGCTTAGCGTATGTTAGTAGATGAAATTAGAATAGACCTTCATTCTGAACACCTTGAAGTTAAACATTCTAGACATCTTACCCTCATCTATTTATACCACAGGAGACAACAAAGGTATTTTTCCAAAGCCTCCAGAAATGACTTCATTTACAAAAGCATGCCCAGATTATAGCTACCAATGAGGAAATATCAGCCTACTCTTATTGCTGTCAATTTTGGAAAGAAAAATTGGAATTGCATTTGCAAGAATAAGCATATCAGAATTGTCTAAGATAGTTTTTGTCTTCAATATGTTTCCAATAAATGTCTTCATTAATGTGACACAGTGTTGGAACTCAGATGTGATACATCTACTTTCTATTCGACTCAATCATCTCATAAAACTACTTTCTACTTTTCAATTTTCAATCAAATCCAGAAAGTCTTCACAGTTTACACTTCTGAGTATCACATGAAATCACAGTTTATTATTCTAGGTAGAGGTCCTTGATTAATAACATCACCAGATTGAAAACGATAGATATTCTAGAACTGTTTATGCCATCCTCCCAGTACATTACATAGGGCAACAAATTGAGCATCTAAATCTTAAGATCTTATGCAATAACCAAACCGATTTTGCAGCAAATTCATTATGTCAACTCTAAATTGTTTTAGTATAGGAAATGCATATTTGATAATGGAAATTTTAACTACTAACCTCAACAGAGTATATGTTTGTCTGCCCAGCAGTGTCCTTCTCTACGTATCCAGTCCAACCACGTTTACGAGGTGGAAATGTCCCAACCACTTTGGTTTTTTCCCCTGCTAACCATTCCACGCTCACCTTTCCAACCTGGTTTTTGTTTAGCAAACATTATAGCAGATCTTGTATGATGTATGTAAACAACAATCGTCTGTAGTACATAATGAAGAAAATCAGACCATGAAATGACAAAGATACATTTGTTACAAATGTGTCGTGGAAATCTAGCATCATTTTCATAAATATACTTGCACCATATTTAAAACAAGCAGCAATATGCGATTTCTACATTGAAAAAGGTAAAAGGCATGAATCTTTTAACATTGTCGTATGATTCAAATAATACTAATTAGAAAACTCCAATAGACCAGATGCAAGGCAAGACTTTCTTAGAATTTAGAGAAAATTCTTAAAAGATTTTTTTAAATTTATTTTTATAAAGACAAGGATTTGTGGCCAAAACTATGAAATGCTGTTTGAATATCAACATCTCATGCCATTCAATTGTGTAAGTTTGCCACTCAAAATTGCATAGTTTCTGTTTTTACGCTTGCCATGAGAAATGATTGTCTAAGGAAAAACATTTCTCTTCACTTTTTTCCCTCTCCGGCCTCTTGGGACATTCCAAACACGTCCTTGCATAAAGCAAATTCTACACTATATATATACACCTAAGTAGGTTTTTACACCAGAAAGAAATCTTCGATAATGAAATAATTACTTACAATGAAATATGAAAACATACGTAAATAAAACACAAAAAACATGTCAACTAATATGACTGCATCCACAGGCAATAAACGAGCAATTTTACCAACCAAGTTGAATAGAGAAATAGAGAATCATAAAAGGAGGAGCTCTTAGGAACTCACGAACCCAAAATCCACAACAATAAAATGCATAAAATAATCTAAATAACTGACTCTTAACATGTGACTTTCATCACATTGAGCTCCATCGCAGCATGATTATCCTGTGTAGCATGGGCTCATTCATCAATCATATTCGATTGGGAATTGGAACCCTTTGAATTCATTCAGACACCAGCTAAAATCATATATTGTAACTTCTTCTGATTTTATGATATGGGATTATCCATATCTTGACCCTTCTCCCAATCCTGTCACTGTGTATTATTTATGAGGAAGCCAAACTTGCTTTGTAGTATGGCTAATTATGTACTTCGCACTGATAGCTAGTTCCGAAATTTTAAGAAAACATTGTCCACAAAATCTATAAATTTGAAAATTTCTCCATTGCAGAACAATATATATATATATATATATATGAAATACCAATCTAAGGCCATGACATTAAGTCCAAAACTCTTTACCAAATGGGGCAGACGCAGATGGTTAATTGATGAAGTGGAAAACAAATGGTAGTCAAAAGTAGAAAGGATTACCTCCTTATCCGGGGCACATTCTTCAGTGTTACAGTCAGGATCATCAGAAGCAGCTCCTATTCTCCAGTGGTTAAAACTTTGCTTTTTCTTTTGCTCTATTTGGTACTTGATGAAGAACAATCTGGTGGTAGATGAGGAGGCCACAGTGCAACTGCTTGCTGAAAATGCAGAGGCTGCCATTCTTCTTTCTCACGCAGCTCTTAATGTCCTATTCTTATTTGTAACAATTTT
Organism: Apocynum venetum; assembly: GCA_019593545.1. NCBI lineage: Eukaryota > Viridiplantae > Streptophyta > Magnoliopsida > Gentianales > Apocynaceae > Apocynum > Apocynum venetum. The sequence continues at coordinate 46,913 of SRSM01000786.1, read as the reverse complement.
TCCTGGGCAAAGAGATAAAAATGAGGAGGGGATATGTTTTTGGGTTTTTGTGACTTTATTTTGTGGTTAGTTTGAATGGACGTCGAGCAGCACACGTTCTTCCATTGCCGTCATAGATTTTTTTTTTTTTCCGTATGCTCCAGTCAAGACTTAAAAGATAGGCCATTAAGTCAATATTGCGCCATTTTATCTAGGCATGTTAAGTAGCGTTAGATCAACTCCAATCGGAGTTCTAACTATTAATTTGTAATTTTGGTGTGTATTGCATATTATCATCGGAGAGAAAATGGATTGCTCCAGCTGGACAAGAGAGTTGTATTAATAATTAATCGTTGCATTTTCATTTGATGGAATTTTTTTTTGTTATTTTTTAATATATGCTCGTTCTATAGCACGTGATGTACTCTATTTTTTTTTTTTATATGAATTGATGAATCTCTTCCACTTAGATAAGATACTAGTATAGTGGGAAGAATAATTTCATAGCATGTGATGCAATCTAATTTTTTTTATTTTTTGGTAAATTGGTGAATCCCTCCCAATGATTTTTTGTGATTTTTTTTTTATGAATTGGTGAATTGTAATAACATTTCATAATAGGAGTAATTATTTTAATAATGATTGAAAACAAGGAAAATTACACAACACAATCACAAATGTTTGTGTCCAATTAAAATAATATTAGTATAATAATTTAAAACATTCAAATTAGAATAACTTTTAACAAATCCAATCATTTCTATATAATTGTTTACAATAGTAATAATTAAAATTAAGTACATGCTATCTTTTTAAATTTTTTTTATAACAATAATATTACATATTACATATTCCTTTAATAAAACAAAATCATTTTTCTAATCTTTTTTACTTTTTTTGTCATTAATATATTATGCATAAATGTTAGTAGTAGACCCATTATACATACATTCGTATTGTTGAAGTCCTGGAAATCATAATGAGTATTTTCAATTACGAGTCGATGCAACTGGTAAAATGGGTCTTTCACCACTTCAAAAATGCATTGCTGCTATCCGAATGTTAGCATATGGCTTATCAGCTTACGTTATGGATGAATATGTTTGTATTGAAGAAACTACTGTAAGGGAATGCTTGAGTAAGTTTGTTAATGGTGTGAAAATGATATTTAGAATTGAATACTTGAGAAGTCTTAACAACAACGATATCCAATATTTATTACAATTGAGAGAGGCACGAGGTTTTCTTGGTATGTTAGGCGGTATTGATTACATACACTGGGAATGGAAAAATTGTCCAGTAGCATGGAAATGTTAGTTTTCTCGTAGTGATCATGCAAAACCAACAATTATGCTCGAAGCAGTAGCATCACAAGACTTGTGTATTTGACATGCAATTTTCGAGGTTGTAGGATCAAACGACATAAATGTGTGAAACCAATCCAATGTATTTAATGATGTTTTGGAAGAACGAGCTCTAGATGTACAATATTTGATAAATGAAACCCAATATAACATGAGATACTATCTAGCAGATGGTATATATTTGGAATGGACTACATTTGTCAAGAGCATTCCAATAAAAAAAATTATTTGCTCAATATCAAGAAGCGGCAAGAAAATATGTGGAGAGAGCGTTTGAGATGCTCCAATCTCGCTTTGCGATCATGAATGGACTGGCCCATTTTTGGCATATGGAAACATTAAAATATATAATATTTGCACGCATCATCATACATAATATGATTGTGGAAAATGAACGAGAAACTTATGAAGGAAATTTTGATTACTCATATGATGCTTCGAATAATGATTTATCAACAACATAAGTATCTAATGGAGTTGAAAAACCTAAGAGGTCTTTGGATAAATTATGTTTTATCCGATTTTTTTAACCTAATTAAATCAATCTATTCTAAGATAACAAATATCAAATAATGTGTGAAACAATGTGTTCAAGTAGATAGTAGAAATAAGGCAAAGAACACAAATATTTATAGTGGTTCGGTTTATCCAATAAAACTTAATCCATTACCTTGAACTATCTATTTTAGGATTTCACAAAACCTTTCACTAATTTAGCACAAGAAATTACAAAAGAGGCTCACCCAATTCACCTTAAGATTTTACACAAAAACCTCTTACCCAATCAAGGTTTACCCAACTCCTTGAGTTTTACAACACAACATTGATTATACACTTATTTCTAATACAACAATTAATGAAATAAATATACTTAAGATAATCATAATTATCTTTAATTTAAGGTTCACTCTAACCCTTTGAGTTTTAAGCTCAATGCAACCTTGAATGAAACTTACAAGATGAGAATAAATAGAGTTTGATATAGATATCACATTTAGTTGTGAAGATATATCAATACTTGTCCAAAGACCTCTTTGAGTAATTTGTTCATTTAGATTGCTCAAGAACACCAATTAGACATTTGAATCCTAAAAGGTCATCACTTGTACAATTAAGATATTAGTCATCATCAATGTTTGTCATTAATCAAAATTAAGACATTAAAAGCTTTAGAGATTTCATGAGCACATTATAAAGTTTATAAATACTTATAACGTAGAACTGATATACTCATAAATTAACTGATTTTTATATTATTTAATGACTATATTTTGTTTAAAAATCGATTAATTATGTTATTTAATGAATATATTTCATGTTTCACTTATATTTCTTTGTTTGTAAGTTTTTCAATGTATTTTAGTTCATTATGGAGATAAAAAGAAGAAAAAGAAATGTTGGAGAAGTTAAAAAAAAAATCAATGTCATCTGATGACGTGATACAATAAGAAGATGATACGTGGCGTAATAAGAAGATGGCAAGTGGCGCTTCTAAAAGCCGCAATGTGGACTAATGAGGACGCAACACGTGGCGAAGTTTGGGTAAAATAGGCCACTAACTAAATTTTCAAGACTTTAGAGTGCGAAATGATTATTTTGCCCCTAATTTTTATATCTATAAATAGAAAGCTTATTTTTATGATTTCAACATCAATTTAGCCCCAATCTTTTCCATTTCTTTTGCAATTTCTTTCTTTTATTATTGTCTTCATCTTAGTATATTTTACAAAATTTTTAGAATAATATTTCAAGATTTTTGTAATGTTTAGTAAAGAAATTTTATCCAGATAATTTCAATATTTTCGGGGAGTTTATCTTTCAAATTTTCTTTCCAATGTTTATAAATGGGATTATGAGATAATTTTGTCTATCCTTAATTTCTATTTGGATTTATTTAACTGGACTTATGGTCGGTTTACAAGCCTATTCTTTATTTATTTTTCTTTAAGAACTTTAAATATCGCAAATGGATGGTCAAACCACCTAATTAATTTAATTTACTTTTATGTCTTTTATTTTATTTATTATGGAAGGTCGAACCTCCTAACTAGTTTAATTTTTTTTATATCTTTAATTTCTTTTATGGAAGGCCGAGCCTCCATACTTTTAATTTAATTTATTTAAATGGCCGATTGAACCGCCTAATTTGTTTAGTTAATATAAATATAATATTTCTTTATATATATATATATATATATATTTGTGTATTTATTTAATATACTTATATATATATATATATTAATTGAGTATTTATATAATTCCTGTTTTAACCAATATAATTGTGTAAATTAATTGGATTGACAATCTAGTTAATGAATGTGATTATATAGCTAGGATTATTAATCTTGTATTAATGATTCAAGTAGCATTAAGTAGTTTAATTGAGTTTAAACTCTTGGCTTAATTAAATTAGTAGTGGAATTATATAATTTAAATTGTATATAATTAATCTGATTGTTATATACAATTTAATGTTGGTGATAGGGCTGCAAACGAGCCGAGCCGAGCTCGAGCTCGAGCTTAAAATTAGAGCTCGAGTTCGGCTCGTCAAATTTTTAACAAGCTCGAGCTCGACTCGAGCTCGAATAAAAGATAACTTTCGAGCCGAGCTCGAGTTTAAATTATTTTAAAAAAAAATAATTAAAAAATTGAAAAAAACCCTAAAAAAATATAAAAAATATTTATTTATTTGGCTCGCAAGCGGCTCGATGAGCCACGAGCCAACTAATTTTGGGCTCGAGCTCGACTCAAATTTTAACGAGCCGGCTCGAGCTCGACTCGAACTCGAGTTGAGCTTTAACCGAGTAGCTCGCGAGCGGCTCGTTTGCACCTTTAGTTAGTGATGTCGTATTTGTTTAATGCAATTTAATTGAGTATCATATGCACGCTGGTTGATAGCGGTGTTTAATTAAATTAGATATTAATCTCTCTAAGTTGATCGGGATTAATCTAATTTGTAAGGATATGAATCTGTCTAAATTGATCGGAATTCTAAAATCAACTACTTAATAATGTATTTATCTATGATTAATCCCATGAAAAATAACTTGATACTAGTTCCTTACTAACGCCTTTTTATATCATTTCCATTCCAAAATCTTTTTAATTCTATTCACAAATTCAAAACTCCAAAAATTATTTATTTTAATTGTTGTCATTATCTTATTTATCAAAATACCAAAAACCTCCAAAAGCCTTTCCGATTAATGATTTTAATTTAAGAGTTAACAAATCTTTGTGGATTCGATCAATACTTTTCATATCTACATAGAAATTGTTATGTTTAAATTTGAGAGTTGTAAGATAGACTTCGTCAAGAACAGATCTTGGAGCATACTTGGAAAGACAAGTATTTGTTAAATAATGTAAAAAATGAAAAAATAAAGTGAATAAATGAAGCTCATTTAAAGTAAGATAATTTTATTTTAGATAGCTGCATGACAGGAGTTGGTATTAGGCAATTTGAACTTTACTTGTATGTCTTACTTTTAATTAAGTTAGACCTTAAAAATTCTATCTCGAAAAAACTAGGATTGATTCTAGTCCGACTCAATCTTGGTCCAGGCATTTCGGGTTTAACCACGGAGAAAATATTTAATTTTAACAAACATAACTGTTTTAATATTTCGAGTTGGTTAGATCAACCATAGATTTAAGGTGGACTTTAGAATTCTAGTTCGACTTTTCTTTTGTGTCAGTTTGGGCGAGCAACCCAATTTGGCAGCCCTACTTGTCCGTGCTAAAATTTTATATTACTCTATTTAAGGATGTGATTAAAAGAAGATATTAAATGTTATCTTTAAAAAAAAATTGTCAAACCTTTACTCCTTAGTAAAAATAAAATTATGCGAGTTCTCTTTGAATTGGATTCTCCATTAGTGAATCTAAATGATTTCGAATAAAGTGAGATTTTGATAAATAAAAAAAGAGTTCAATGCAATATTTCACATTTGATAAATTCTACACTATTAATATTTCATACCACATATGTTGACATAATTACTTTTTTATCAAGGGAAATTTCTATTGATTTTTTTTTAAATCATAGATATATTTTCATTTTTATGCATAATGAAGACAATTATTTGAAATTGTGAATACAAAATTCAAAATTTATACTTTTTATTCCCTATTCTTTTTAAGTTAAAAGTATCTATAGCAAATGATAGACATTATATTCTAAAAGTATTATCATAAAACTAGTCTCTATTCTTTATTTTAAAACTTTTTTTAAAGAAATAGAAATAACTATTCTTGTACAATGCACGATTTTATTAGACCATATATATATATAGACATACACACACAAGCATATGTTTAAAGACTATTGTTATGACATTAATAATGCCTTTTATTGTCAAGCTATTAACTTAATAATAATTTAATTGACTTGATTTAGATTAGAACAATAGATCCGGTTGGACCCTATCAAAGTCTTTTTCCTAATACCATGTTGGATTATTATTAATAGCATATGCATAAAACACTATCTTTATCTTGCAAACTTTTCTCCATTTATATGTCACCTGAAATTGTTTTATACATCATCAAACATACATATGCAGTTTTAGTTTGTTTAAGGATGCTTATTGAAAGACCTTGGTATCAATCGTGTAGTAAGAGAAGGCCTCATTTCTACAATTTGATTCTCATCCGCCCCCATCATTTTTGCAGCAAGCCCTGCTCCAAAGAAGCGTTTCACTGCATCTTTCATGTATTGTTTCCCTTCTTTAACGGTCATTTTCCGACCAATCTGTTCCGGGTAACTTGTAAGAACATGATCTCCATTAAGCACAGCTGCAAGTTGCACTAGCTCTTGTTGAAATTCAGTTAATTCCGCATCTTCTTTCGCCTCGCCTTTCCTGATCTTAACTGGAGTTGGTAGTTGCTCTGTAGAAAAATTTAGCAAATTAACTTAATTTTATGCCATAAACACAAGAAAAAATGTTAGGATTTTATGAGCTTTGTCAGTTGACCTAGGTTAGCAAATGACTTCATTATGCCTTAAATCAGAACTAGGGAACAGTTGTAGAATATGGCTATTCCAAAAGGACAAAGTATTCACTACCTCCCTTTCGTTTTGTACAGGTTAGGTAGCCATAAAATGAAATTACACTACTATAGTTTTTAGATTCTAATTAATTCAAATTAGAAGATGTAACAAAGGGAAAGCAATTTTTACAAATTTAAGGCAAGTGTCTTTTTTTGAGTTAGGTATGGTATTAAAGAATGAAGGAAAAGAAAGTAAACCTGGGCAATCAGTTCTAGGTTGGGTCCTGATTTGAAGAATTGATTCAAATGTGCCCGCCCACTCATCCCTCTTGGTTAGAAATGGTGATGATAGATTGAAGATCTTCTTTACAGTTGCTGGAATAGACGAGTGCTCGAATTCTGATGTCTTAGATGGTCTGCCATTTGGACTGTGAACAACTGCAGAGTAATGTCCAGCATTGTCATTTTGTTTCATTGCAAAACCACCCGTCTACTACAAAAATACTTTTGCTGAAAGACTCACAAAATGCAAGAAAAAATAAAAATAACTCGTCTTACCCAAATTTCTAAAAACCCTCCTTTTTTTTTTTTAACAAAACAAAAACAAATTTATTTTCTTATAAATTTATCATTCAAATACACTTAAATATTTCCCATTATCCAAGGGTTCAACTTTAACAAACAAACATTTAGTATAAACTATGAACAGGCACAACTTCTTTAAAAATCTTTGTTTAGGATTCGAGTACTTTATTCTAAATACTAGTATGCTAGTAATTTAATCTTTTTTCCTTTTTTCAGAAAAAGATCCCGTTAATATAAGAAAAGCTATTAAACTAAGGCAATATGATGAGCTTGTTGTCATCGTCAATTACAGCTAGGCAAAAAGAAAAAAGAAACAAGAACAGAAAATCATTATCAAGCGACCACAATGAATCAAAAGTCCGAAGTTAAATTCACATTATAATACACCTGAAATGTGCATGCACCCCTTTAGTTTTCAAGTTCTAAATAGTATACTACTATTTCTTTCGCCGCCAAAACTCAGAGTAAGTGCTGCATTGACTAAATGGAATTCTTATATTGCACACCTCATATTTTCTTTCTTTATCTACTCCTTCAGAGATACTAATAATGATCCACTACTGGGGGACAGCAATACCGACACTAAATCCTTCTAGATGATTTTACTTTGTTTTTAAGAATTCTAATTGGCTTTAACCCTACAAAAGCTTCATTTTCCCAATAAATAAATAAAAATACTAGGCTTCTTTTCCTATAAAAGACATGTAGAAGAATTTTCAATCTTTTTCTCAATAAATCGTGTCTAAACTCAATGCTTAATTAACTTTTTTTAAAAATAATAAAAAAAAAACATTATGTATGGATTTTGGGGAGATGAGCGAAGAAGAGAAAAGGAGACGAGATAAAGTAAGAGGAAAATAAGAAACCTAAGAACTATTAATTCACATAAATATCTTTATTCATATGTTTAGATAATTATAATATTTTAAAATAAGAATATAAAACTGCCCTTTATTTTAGTTCAATTTTGGACAAACAAAAAACCAAATTGAACATTTCTATTTTCTAATTAATCTACATCCCTCCTTCTTTCCATTTAATGAAATCAACCCACAAACTTACATCATTCTCTTTTCTTTTCCTCTAAATTCATTTAATCCACGCACAGCCTAAAGTTCTAATATTAAATCCCACAAAGTGTAGTATATGACAAAGACAATTAAGATTAAACATAATTGAGACAAATACTCCCTCTCATGTCCCGTTATAATTAGATTAGATACTCATGGCCACTTTTTACCCTGATACTTGTTTTATTATACCTAATCTTTTTGTTGTTGAAAGAAACGGATATGCCAAAGACATACATAATTTACATACCAGTTCCCTTTTGAATCCAAGGAGAGATCATAATGGTGGGAACCCTAACTCCCAGGCGATCGAAGTTGAAGAAAAACGGCTCTGGCCCGACAATCCCATCCGGACTGGGGACTCCTCTGACTGGGGTAGGAACATGATCATAGAAACCGCCATGCTCATCGTAGGTGATTATAAACAAGGTCTGGTTCCACTGGGGGCTGGATCTGAGGGTCTCGTACACCTCCTTCACAAACATTTGTCCTTGGTACACATCGTGGGACGGATGGTCATCATTGGCGGGTTCCAATTTGGAATCCATGTACCGCTGCTCCACCACAACATAACCGGGCAATTTTCCATTTTTGGCATCATTCTTGAATGATAGATCGTACGGATGGAAATTACCAAGGTACTTGATCTTTCTTAAGTTTTTGTAAAAAAGGGTTGCCGGAATATTCTGGTAATAGATTCCGAAGGATATTCCGGCGTCGTCCAAATTCTCGAATATGGTGCGCTGTGGATAACCCTTGGCCAGTAGTGCGGCGATATTGGACGTGGCTCCGTGAGACGTTGCCGAGTGGACGTAGAGACGATTGGGTTGTGTGGAAGCTGGTACGGACGCAAACCACCGGTCAAAAACAGCAAATTCAGACACCAGTGTCTTGTATACAGCAACCTAATCGCAAGACCGAAACATGTTTTTTTTTTTTTTTTGGTGAATATGACTGAAACGTGTTAATCTATATAAAATATTGACTGACGTGTAAATAACAAATTTTGGATACTAAATTAGGAGGACTTGGTGGCTTTGGATAATGTAGGATGCGTTGAAAACTCAGCAATAATTGAAAAACATGATTGCAATTCCTATGCCTTAAAACATCTTCTTTTTTTGAGGGAATGGGGTTAATTTTTTTTATTTTAAAAATAGAATGTGCATATTTTTCAAAATTAAACGTCTATTATTTTAAAATGATATATTTTATAAAATTTTTAAAAATAAAAAAAATAGTTTCGAGACAAATATATATATTCAATATTTCAATGTAAATATAAAATGACAATGTTTTAAACATATTAATTCATAAGTTGGACAAACTCTTAGTAAACATAGGGAATGATAGTTATGCAATAGAATAATTAATATTTAGATTGTTTCTTAAAAGATTTTGAATTTTTTTTTTGAAAACAAAAAACTTTAAAGTTAACAATGAATTTGGTTTTAAAAATGAAAAAGAAAAAAGAAAACCACCGGAGAAATAGATAGCTCTCATGTCCACATAAACCACATAGATTTCTGTCACCCTTTCGATAGATATTCCAGAACAGTGTGGTGGATAATCTACTAGTAATAGGGAAAAGAAAAAGGCACCCAAAAAGAAAAAAATCAACAGAGCCATTGAAAGGAAAGCTTACCATGTCAGGTTCAAAGCCATTCATAACACTCTGGGTCATATTGGGGCTCATAGAATGAGCTTGCTGGGCAAAACCATCCATGGGGGGAGGAACGGCGGATGTGTCATTGGAACCGAAAATTTGTTCGCGAATAGCCTGGAAGGAGTGACCGGGATCAGGATCTACAAAGTGGGATTGGTTATTGAAGAAAATGCGAAGGGAATTTGGGTCCGTTGTGGAGATTGGATTGGACTCAGAGCCATCAACGCCATTGATTTTTGGATTGAGCTTCTTCATCCATCCTATCATGTGATCAAATGACCGGTTTTCCATTACTAGCACCACAACGGTTTTTATTGGACTACCAAAACATAGATGATGGTGGTTACTGGAGATCAGTAGCAGTATCAAGGTAGCGATGATACGAGTGGACATGGCGGAGGCTGAGGCCGAAAATCTTTTGCCTTTTGGTAACATAATTATTAATTAATAGCAGGAGTGAATGCGGTTTAAGGATCACAATATATTGAATCTCATTATTATAAAGGAAGGGAGCTTCGGGAGTGTGCGCCCTGTTTGGGTGATGTGTGCTGTGGGCTGTCCCGTCACTCACGTCGGGACTTCCACGTTTTCGTCAACTTATGGTTCCTTATTAATGTTTTATTAAAACATTTTTTTATTTGTATGAGTGTTTATATTTTTTAAAAAATTATTATATTTTCTTAAAATAAACATTATTATATACATTAACAAATTTACAAGTTACTAATTTATATAGAATTATTATTATCTTAAAATTTTAACAAGAATAATATGATTAATTTTTTATGATTAAATACTGTTCTTAATTATTATGTTGTCAAAAATGAAAAGATAATTTAATATATTTTTTTCATTTTATTTTAATTATTCACTTTGAATTTACACGAAGATTTATAAAAATTTTAAAAATAATGATAATTATATTACTAAACTTTCTAAATTATCATAATTTAATAGTTATTACATAAGTATTAATTTTTCTAAAAAAATGTATTATTTAATAAATTATAAACAATTTCTTTATTAATAATAAGGGTAAAATGTAAAAATAAATACTAAAATTAAAAAATAAACAATTGAAAGAAATAAAGGGAGTAGTTTGTTTTAAATTTCTAATTATATTTTATTTTCTAAAGAATATAAATAGATTTATTTTTTAAAGTATGAAAGTATGAATCGAATCCATTATCTATAAATATATAGGTAAGATAGTTTACCAACTAAGTAAAACTTATTTTTCAAATAAATATTTTGTTAAGATGAATAAAAGTATAGTTAGAGAAAAAAAAAGCACAAATACTGCTATTTTTGTTAAGAAACTCATGCAATTTATGATAAATGGAAGAAGAAAAAAACTAAAAAGAGACCAAGAGAATATCATGCACTAGGCAGGCAGGCAGGCCTAATATGGTCTATTACCTATTTACCACCACCATCCGAAAGGTCTTAGGTCTCAAGCATCAAGGAGAGAGGATACCATACTATTCATATCGCCGCAATCAATGTTACCAAAAAAGACAGTAATGTGAACAAGCAGACCATTTGATTTGTTCAAGTTGCGTTGCGGGCCTAGAAATTAAACAGGTGGAGATGGTGTATTGTGGATTCCGTAAGTACTTTCAATAGTCGAAGTGGTGCTTAAATTCAACTGTAGCTGATCTTGCAATTCAGATGGATGGAGATAAGATTGCCTCCATTGGATTTAGCGATGATATTTGTTACTATTACAAGTATTTTATTTTCAACCAGAAAGTTCTTGTCATTCGAAAAGCCGCCGCAAAAGGGATATTATCATTTTATCACCGTATGGTCTCAGTAAACTCTTGGTCGAGGTGGGCTCTCCGTGACGGTTCTTCCGTTTGGTTTGTTCTCTTTCTCCTGCTTGGTAAATGTTTTTTTTTTTTTTAAAACAATTTTTTAAAAAATTTGCACAAGTAAAAAAAAAATATAACTCTTTATTGTATCTACAAAGATTAAATGTATTTTTTTTCACTATAATTGTGAAAAAGTATGACTTAAATAAATAGCATTTAGATCATAAATGAGACTGTAAGTCTATTTTATCAATTAAGTTAAACGTATTGTATTTTTTAAAAAATTAATACATTTTTTTAAATACTCAGTCACAATTTAAAGATATGGTTAAGAAAGTTTAAAATACCCTGTTCTAATTTTTTTTTTGTCCATTAATTTTTCAGATTATTTTAACTATATTTTTATTTTAAAAATGATAAGAAAATAATAAGTAAGAATTGAATGGGATAAATATAATAAAAGTTATCTTAATTTTATAGGATGATAAGTATTTAAGAAAATGGGAATTTAAAATGTGATAGGTAAAAGAAAATGGAGATAAAGCGCACTATGGTCGAGTTTGACTCTTCTTATGGCGCCCAGAATAGGGTGAGTGCTGCGAAATATGCCGTTGGGTCTCAAATTGATGCAGACTTGCAGTCTTCTTTCCTAAACTCCGTGCATTTGGAATATGTGTACTGAAAACTCCTCTATGAATAATAATTAATTATAGTGCCTAATTACAGTTTTTGGAGTGAAAGTAACAACTAAATTGATTTTTGAAATGCCTCTTATTGAATCAATACATGTTAGGATGATATTCACCCATTGCATATTCATTTGTGAAGTTTTTTTTTTCTTTTACAGTGAAATAAGTATGTAAGGTTAAAGTTATAGGTTAAATTCTAACTCACTTTTGATTGGCATATATTATACACTAAAGGAGTTAATCTATGAGATTTCTTCTCTATTTTGCAAGTCTTTTTTTCGCTTTTATTATCAAGTTAAATCAATTTATAAACTAGATACACCCTTACATTTTTATAATTTGACGATTGATTTATTTTTTTATAAAAACTTTATTATAAGTAACTCTCTTATTTGTATTTATTTTAATATAGTCTACTCTTTTTCACAAAAGAAAAAAAGATGCTTACATTATTTTTTTTAAAAAATAATACTCTCCATGTTTTTAATTTATCACTTTTTCATATTTTTTAGTAATATCACTACTTAGTTGGATAGATACTTCATCCACATTGAGGTAGTGGTTTCGATCACATAACCCCCACCCAGCATACTCAAAAAAATAATATCAATACTTCTCTTGTCCCTTGGGTCCTGTTTGGTTTTCACCAAATTTATAGCGACGGCTAAATAAGAATCAAAGCTTTCTTGGCTATAGCAAGAGCAAGTTGGGTGAAAAGGGGAATATTTAATTACAGGAGCAATTACTTTAGGCCGATAGCATAGATTATTACATGGAAAATTCTCACTTAGATCCAATATTCATGAATTATATACTTCAAAAATTTATATATCTTAAAACCATATAGCATGTAATTAATGAAAACCATCTTTACCTATAAACTTCCCTATTATACAACTTTTTTTATTTATTAGCATATATTTTTTTACTTTTAAAGGACCCTAATACTTGTTTTTTTAACTTTAGATTTAACGCCCGTATTTTGAGGTTCACTGTTTTGAATGTAACATCCAACTTTTTAAAAATAAGAATGCTGGATTTTTTCTTCCAAATTTGGAAAAAGAATGCTTTCAATATTATTATTTATTTCAAAAAAATAATTTTCATTATTAGCCCCACTTAAATAAAATGGAAATGAAAGAATCTCAGAACTGGTAAAAGCATATATCGACTCCCTATTTAGTCAACTAATTAGAAAATGTGTATAAATGTCAAACTTAAAAAGGCCGAAATGCTGAAAGTAGGGAATAAAAATAAAAATAAAAATAATCAAGTTCTAGTACTTTTCTATGTTAAAACTCGACGTTCAGTTTGAACCAAAATAAAATAAAATAAAAGAGAGACAAAAGTGTAATATCTATTGCCACTTCTGTTCTGTATTGGTAACTCAAAGGGGTCAAACTCTTCCAGATTAGTAATCAATCTTGAAAGGTAAAAGTGAGATTTTTGTACAGAAGAACACCAGATTGGTTAAGGCTACTCAAATAGTACCGAGGAACAATTTAAAATTGAAGTGACCACATTTGACATATAAGACATTCTTCTCATCTATCCTTTTTTCCTGTTTGCCTAGAGTTCATTTCATTTATCTTTACCTCCAAGGGCAGCTTCCCAACTTGCATGCAGGCAAAGTATCATGAATTCGTCCAAAAGTAGATAGTTTACACATGAGGGCATGTAGAAAAAAATATTTTACTCTGTATCCCATCCAGGAATGTTAGCAGTTGCTTCATTCACCATCTTTACAAGTCTTACCTGTAGAAAAATAGTATTTGGTATCTAAAACAACAAACTTGTGTGGGCATATATGCTTGCAATTATGAGTGAAAGCACATGTGAATGCCAGATTTAGAGACACACAGATTAAAATTTATTTATTTTTCATGCAATACTTCAGAAAATTCAGGTAGATAGAAAGCAATTAAGAAGATGCTATAGCTCATCTTCATCAATTTATTCTAGAGGTCTATCACGATTTCTATTGCTTTTTGGATTTTCAGAGTTTCCGTCAATATGAGGATTTACATAAAGCATTTGAAGCAATTCCAGCAGTAAATTATGTATAAATCATCAACCAAAAAGCCAGGATAATTATGTTACATAAATGAAAAGAGAAAAGAGATCATATGAATTGCTGTAAACAGTATTGGTGCAGTTTGAAGCTCAGAGGAATACCTTCATCTATGGTCGAGAGATTGATTTAAAATAACTACCATGTGAAAGTGGTTGATGGTGATAATTTATCATTTTCAACAAGTTCCAAGTTCATTCTTGCTTGAAAAGTTGCTATGGATCCAAGATACACTAAGTTTGCTTAAACTATGCAATAAATGCCCTGCAAGTTTCTAAGAAATGTCTCTATTGTTCTGTATGTGGTGCTAATGATATAACCAATATAATGGAGAATTCAACTGGGATGGTTTGATGATCATGATTGTCTAGGTCCAGTGGTGAGGAGTTTGTTTCAGCATGCTAAGATCCCACTTCCCATTCTAGCAACTAGAAATCCAGAGAATGGGAGTTGGTTTTGGAGAAGAGAAGAATTCAGACAAGGTCCGTTTATTGTATAGAGGCAGTTAATTGAATGAATTCGCAAATTTTAAAAGCTTCAGTAAGCTTTTTGAGAATCTTATCCAAGAAAAGCAGAGGCATATTTAGCACCTTCTCAACAAATTTCATCATTGCCAGGGCAGTGGATAATTATCCAGAGAAGGAAAGAAAAGAAGAATTATCATAGTGTCAAGAAAAGAAAAAAGGGAGGGAGGGTCAGTGTGCAGGGGTAGGGTGGGGGAAGAGAAAACTTGAAAGAAAGCTTTTAGAGATAGGGATGCACACGAAGACCATCAAGAAACCTGAAATGAGAAGGCAATTGCCAAATGAACAAACCAACAGAAGTCACATAAATAGCACTTACGCATTTCATATACAAGAAAGCATCGCAATTAGGTTGAGCACTTACATTCTGCATTTCTTTGTTGTGTTATGAAAACGCACAGAGAGAAGAATGGGAAGAGGGAACTAGCAGGAGCTAATTACCTTCAGATATATGGGAAGGTTCAAATTCCTCTAACAAGAATAGAACTTGATATACTATATGTCGAAAAGAGCAAATATAAACAAAAGCCAACTTCATGCTTATTCACATTGTAAATTGATAGAGTAACACATACCACACTTTCAGGAACCCCAGGTGGGGGTAATGTCAGATTCCTAGGCGGAGGACGTCGAAGATGAGACCTCTTATCAAATCGCCACTCTCCGATCTTTCCATATGTCAGCTCTCCCTGTTTATCAGAAAATCACTGAACATTTAGTTTGACGAATTCTGGGAGTGTTAACAAGTTGGCTTTGGGAGGGGATGAGGACCAGGTAGAAATAAGCTGGTAAAACTAATTGAATGAAGGCTTGAAGATTGGTATCAGTGACCGTGAAAATAAGATTAAAAAAATGTATTAGTACAAAGAGAGTTAATGTACCTTCATGTTGTAATCACATCCATATGTATAATGGATTATGAACTTCTTTCCAACTTCCAGATCCCAAGGAGGCTACACATAAGATTGAGGTGAAGTATTACAATGAGTTAAGGGGAATAGCAGAGTACTGAGTCTCCAGAAAACATACAGACCTGTAGCATGAAATCTTTACGAAGTATATGTCGTACATCATGTAAAGCAGATGCTACTGCATACCCATACCTTATTCACACAACATGGAAAACCAATCAGAAGTAAAAACAGCAAAAAATTAATAAAACCATTTAAGAGACTTAAAAGGAAAAATAAGATATGATCCTCATACTTCCCACGAAATCACTTACATTTCCAAAACCCAGCCAAAAGCCTTATCTGTCTCTGGATCATCTTTCATCCTCAAAGAAACATTCATCCATGTGGGAGCAATTTTTTCCAGAAGTGACTGCAGTAGGGAAGCCATTAACATATTATAATAGAAAATTGATGTAGAAGTGTTTCAGCTCAAGGGGTGGCTGATATGATGTTGCTTAATAAATGAAGTGTGATGGAGTTTTAGAAGAGAACCAGTTTAGATGTAGAAGAACAGAAAATAAAGGGAAGAAAAGAGCTCAGCAAGAGAATATAGGGGGAAGAGGCAAAATCTGAAAAGAAACAAGATCTTCATCATTATTGCCTCACCTAGAGCTGCAACAGTGACATATATATAGAGAGATCAAACAGCTAGAAACAAAACTATTTCAAAGCCAAGAAAACTTCTCCACTGATGATTAATGGAAATCCAAAGAAACTTCAAAACCAAAATCTTTTACACAAAAAGGTTCAAGGTTGGCTACAGTTAAATTACTTTATTACAAGTTGAAAATTTCAAACATAACTTGGACACTGCCGTCTCTTCACCCCCCCCCCCCAAAAAAAAAACAGAAGAAAAAAAGATAGAAAGATATAGAGAAACAAAATACCCCCATTATAATGCTTAGCATTGGTAACAAAAACTAAAGATATCTTCAACCTTATTGTCTTCCAAATCCTATTAGTTCATTCATTGCATTCTAAGTGAAAACAGTGCAAACTAATTCAAGATTTTAACCTCAAATGAGAAGTTTGAGATGATTAACTACGATTATTTCTGTGATATCAACAATTATATTTAGTTTTCTCATTCTACTGCATCAGCTCAACATGAAAGAACCAAAACTACATGCTACATCTTAGATTTTGAATCCCATAATTGATTGTGAGAAGATAAGGAAATTATTGCTTTCCAACTCCCAAGAGAACATGTGATCTATTGTAGTGGCTTCTTACCCAAACAAATCCGTAGTTACTAGAATATATCCAGTGCAGGGACAACAAATAAGTTTTCACAAACTAAACTTCAAAGACTATACCTTCTTGATGATAACAGGAGAATTTCCAATTGGATCAACATTAGTTACAGGACCCTTCTCCTCTGGATAATATTTCCTTATAACTTTCTCGTGCTCAGTTGGTTTTATGTAGAAAAAAGGAAATGCAGCTGGATGAACTCCATGTGCCAAATTTGGCAGAGGATTTACAAATATGTGGTCTGGCTCTCCCATTAGAATATATCTGCATCAATCAGCATTTTCCAAGATTCTGATTATTTAACACATGAGATGAAAATAGGTTTTTTAGAAACAAGCTTAGAAGCTTACTCCTCGTCAATTGTTGCTTTCTCCAGCCATTGGACGAAAGCCCAGGGCCTATTTAAGACAATATAACCCTGAATAGGACAGGCAAAAGCAGCATATACTTGGTGAGTATATCTGTTGGGGTTATGGTTTAAAACAGAACTGGTAGATTGGGTAATTTCTAACACAAAAGAAATACAAACAAATCTTATCCATTAGGCAATTAAAAGAACAGAAAATAGAAACACCTGCTATATTACTTGGATCTTCTTTTCCCAATTTCCCTTTTCACTTTGCAGGTACACATAATGGTGAGAGAGATGAGCAAATTTAGTACTTAGTAATTATCTTACTGCTATTTATGGCTTAATATACTTAGAATACTGATCCGGAAATTTGTCTTTTTATGTGTCATATATGTTATCTTTTCTCATATCTTCTGTTTCTCTTGAATTTACAATGTGCCAACTCTGTAAATTTACAAACTATTGGAGATAAATGAAGACTTATTCAAACATTAATTGTCATAGATTAAGTGCTTGCAAATTTACATGAATATACCAAGTTATCTTAAAGATATGTGCTGAAGGAAGAATTGGGCAATTTCAAGTGGCCAATCATGCATGTTTCTCATTAAATTATCTTTCTTTTTGTTGGCAATAGATTTTTGTCCATGGGCATCACTTGCCATTTGGAATAGTTAAAAAGATGTACTACTACAGATATTACTCATAAATCATTCATGAATTTATGGATCCAACAATAGTCTCCCTGCCTACCTAAACCAAGAAGAAAACTGAAGAAATGGGGAAAAATGTGAGGTAAATTATTGGATGAGGAAACAGATACCGCATAAATTATCTAGTTTCACTGTACAACCAAGCACCAGAGATCGAAAATTGTTGAAGGCATTAAGAAATGCATTTACTTCCTCCTTGCTTCCTTAAGCACAACCTTCAAGCAGCAAAACAGTTTTATCACACATCCTCCACTTTCTTTTGAATTACCAATTTTCAATAGATATCTTGAAGGCAAGACCTAAAACTTATCTAATAGAACTTCCTAATAATTATAAACATTAACCCTTATACTAAACTAATAACCTTGAGAGAAGCTTTCTTTTCCTAGGGATTTCCTCACTGCCAATTCCTACATGTATTTCTAGCAAATTAACTTCACCTTCTCGACAACATCCACCAGAATCATTATGTTATCATGGAATGAACAAAATCAATTTCTGTGTTTGTCTTGAATAGATTTTTACCTTCACCTTCATCACAAACACATGCTTCTGCAGTATCCTTGCCAAATTCATTTGATAAATCAGGACCACTTAGTCTAGATTTCAGGAGTTTAAATTGCAGGAAATTTGTTCAATGGAAAAAATATATATAATTGAAATTCTTTCAAAGAATTTAAGTAAGACTAATCAACAAGAAAGTAAAATAAAAAGAAAGAGAGATAACTCTTTTGTTACACTAGGAAGGAGGGATAAACTCCCGAGGGAACTCTAAAATATATTACCATATATAAGTACCTGTAATATATGCGAGAACCAGATCACAGTTAAGGTCATGCATAAGCATATAACAGTAGTTCATATAAAAAACAAAAAACTTCTAAGGGTATCAATGAAATGAGGAGTGTAAGCTTAAAAAAAAAAAAAAAGGCAAATTGCAGAGCAGAAAATTTATCTCCTCACTCATTTAGAGGAGAACAGGTAAACATACAAAATCAAAGTCCTCTCCAGAATGATCAAAACCACTACTCATGAGGAGCCATTATCTGAAGTATCATATTTAAAACTGCAACAGTGATTCAGCAAATAAAACAGAAACTATATAGGACTGTTCAAAATGCATAATTGATACATGAAGAAAAGGGAAATATGTAATCTCACCCTATCAAGCCCTTCCGGAAGAGGGTCAACCACAAATGTGGGAATCTCCTCCATCAAATTATCAGGTTTTCCCGAATGCAGAACTCTGGTAAATCCACCCATGTCCGATCCAGGCATATCTCTCATTTTCTTGTACCAATAATACATAATCCGACACTGCCATTTGCTGTAGGGTGCATCCGTTGCAGTTAGTGCAACGTGAAACCTTGAATTTGACTTCCCCAAACCCCTCACATTCTCAGGCATCTTAGTTACCGGATCAAACCATTCTGAACCCGAAGTATCAGAGGCCGAGAATTTCCCTGAACCCACTCTGTTGTGCATTACCATTGTCAACAAATTGTATGTGGCAAACCCAAATCCCAAAGCCAGCAACACCAAAAGCAAAGGGGAAGCCCGCCCAAAATTTTTCTTTCCAATCATCTTATCGAAAACTATAGGAACTAAATTTCTAATTTTTTTTTATCGAAATTTTCAACCAGTTAGAACTCCAAACAATAAATTTCAACAGCCAGCAGATGATCCTCGAAACAGAAGAATTTCACCACCGTCGGCAAATTAAATCTACAAATAAAAGTAACGTTTAAGTAAATAAAGTGAAATGATATAGAAATGAACATTCAAAAATATATAATGAATCGTCAATAGATCCGCGAGTACCAGTCCAAAGACGGAGATAAAACGAACAATCAATCATGGGATTTGAGGGAAAACTAGTTAAAATGATAAAGAGAAAAGGGGACATCATTACCTCAAAGAAAATCAATCAGCGAATGAGAAAGAAGTGGAGAAAGCAAGCGAGCCATTGACCAAATGCGAAGGTTTTAAATAACTGCTTTCGCTTACGCAGAAAGTTTGAATACTCTCTCGCATATGCAACAACAGCTATAAGCTTTACAGTAGAGGTGTCGTGTCCGGGATGGCAATTTTTAATGTACCATTATAAATTTTCTAGCTCCAACATCGTTCACGACTCAAAAAATATATTAATCATTCCTACTCTCATTCCCAATTAAATCATATGGATAAATCCCCTCCCCGGCCGTTTTCATGGGATATGCAAAATTAGCTTCAAAATTTACTTATAAAAAATAATAAGTATATGAACTTTATGACAAAATTAATTTTATCCAAACCAGGTAAATATTTAAAAAAAGTACGTGGATGATGACAACTTAGAGTTTTATGACATTCCTTTCAATATTAGAAATCGTAATCTCTTCATTCTCATATGATATATTTTTGTTAATACATTAATAGAGAATAAGGGGTAATAATTTTGAAGTATACAAATTGAAGTATTCATTTTGTAAAGAAATTAAGATGAAAAAGAAGAATAATAAGTTTTTATTTAAATAAGTATATAAGAAGAAGAAGTGAAATGATGATTATAGTGTTCAATAAATATATTTTTTTGTCTAATAACCATCTCTATATGATTATAAGGTTAAATTAATGTATTTGTTCGTTTATTTTTATGTTTGTTTTATATACTTATTAACTTAATCTAATTTTCATTTTGATAATAACGACTTAATTAAAAATACATATCTTTTTAAAATAGATTCAAATATTGCTATTTGATATTGAAGATGAAGAGAGATAATATAAACTTCTTGTTGGCATTTAGTAGGAAACATCGTTAGTTTTATTTTCTTTTTTAGTCATTTAATTATTGTCTTGATATTTTCCATTAAATTTTAATTATTTTTGACTTGTTTATTAAAATTTTGAAGTTTAAAAATAGTTGGTCTGTAGCATATAGTGGAACTGATTGGTCTAGTATATCAAAGACCTAAATAACTTTCGAACTTTTTGACCCGCAGCTCGACCAGACAAGCCCGTTTCCCAGTACTAGAGTTAGTCTCCAAGAAGCTTTAACAACTTAAACTCCGAATTAGCCAAATTGGCAAATTGTGAACGCACTCCTTATTCGATAAACATAAAAAATAATCGATGAGAGAGGATTCATGATCATGTGAAAGTTAGTCGAAAAAAAGATTCATCACTTCTTTCTCTTTTAGCACCCCTCTTGCCAATCTTACCCCTCATATTTCTTTCTCTTACAAAAATCCTCTCAATAGATTGAAGTTAAATGGAAGAAATGGATGAATAATTTATTTTGATCCAAGTGTCGATGAATTTGATGTATATTTTAAGTCTCTTTTTTTTATTGTACTTTTTTTAAAAAAAAATTCAACATGTTTTGAGTGATCCATATTAGGGCTGGCAAATCGGGTTTCTCGACCCAACCCATTTGGGCTAAGGTACAAGGTCGGGTTGTGCTGCGCTGCTCGAAAATATGAACTATAATTTTGAAACCAAATCCAACCCCTATATAGCCCATCATGCTAGCCGTGCCCAAATTTTAAATAAAAAAAATTAAATTATAGATTTGGTGATTCTCTATTTAGTATATTTAGTTATTGATTAGATATGAATTTATCTTCATAATTTGGGGTAGAGGTAATTGATTGTTTTATCAAATGAACAATTACATTAGTAGAGTCATTCATTAAAAAATAATAATATTACATTCAAGTGAGCACGGATAGCATTATTACTATAGTGCTTCATAAAATAAATCCATAAAATACAAAATAGCAAAATGCATAAAATACATTCCCATCCAAATTTTGTATAAGTTGTCATACGTGGTCTTTTAAAGTAATATTCCCAAGACTATAATATTATTGTTCATTTTTAATTTATATCATAAATTGAGAAGTTCTAGTTGAACATATGTGTCTCAAGATTTAATCGGATGTCATCTAATAACTCCTTATTAAGCTCATCATTTATAAATTTAATTTTATCTTCTCAATTTCTAGAGATATATTCAAGCAAACGACATTTTGTATTGCAGCTCCATTTGACACATATTTAATACACTTTTAATCTCTTATCTCTTTTCTTCTTTGCAAAACTACTCTTATCCAAACCAGGTAGACGTTTGAGTAAAGTAGCTAGATGTTCACCACTTAGTCGGACATTAACTCCAATTAACCATCTTATATCCTTTGGCATTTATTTGGACATTAAACATGTCAATCGCTTCATTCTCATTCGATAAATTTTTCTTAAAATATTAATAGAAAGTAAAGGATAATAATTTTGAAGTTTAAGAATAAAATTATCCACTTTGTTAAAAAATAAATACGTAAGAAAAAGAAAGAATGAAAAACACACTAAATATTTACAAAAGAAAAAAATTGAGATGAAGAAGAATAATAATTGATTAATCTTGTGATGTGATGAAGAAAAAGAAGAATAATCAAAAGAACTCGAATCAAAGCTATTTAAACAAGTAGAACAGAAGAGAGCGAAATGACAAATGAGAAAAAAAATGATGTGATCGGATTGAGAAAAGAGAGCCACAAAATTCAAACTAGATTGAAAAAAATTGAACAAGACAAATGACAAAAAGAAGTGATGTGATTAAATTAACACAAGAGAGCGACAAAATTCAAACTAGTTTGAAAAAAATAGAACAAGGCAAATGACAAAAAAAAGTGATGTGATAGGATTAAGACAAGAGAGCCACAAAATTCAAACTAGTTTGAAAGAATGGAATAGAAAAATGACAAAAGGAAGTGATGATCAGCTTGAGACAAGAGAGACAAAATTCAAACTAGTTTGAAAAAAAATGGAACAAGACATATGACAAAAAAAATGATGTGATCGAATTGAG
This sequence comes from Apocynum venetum, assembly GCA_019593545.1. Taxonomy (NCBI): domain Eukaryota; kingdom Viridiplantae; phylum Streptophyta; class Magnoliopsida; order Gentianales; family Apocynaceae; genus Apocynum; species Apocynum venetum. The sequence goes on along the minus strand of SRSM01000786.1, from coordinate 24,035 downwards.
AAAAGAGAGTCACAAAATACAAATTAGTTTGAAAACAATAGAACAAGACAATTGACAAAAAGAAATTATGTGATCGAATTGAGATAAGAGAGCCACAAAATTCAAATTAGTTTGAAAAAAAATGGAATAAGAAAAATGACAAAAGGTAGTGGTGTGATTGGATTGAGACAAGAGAAGCACAAAATTCAAACTAGTTTTAAAAAAATGGAACAAGACAAATGACAAAAGGAAGTTATGGGATTGCATTGAGACAAGAGAGCCACAAAATCAAACTAGTTTGAAAAATAAATGGAACAAGACAAATGACAAAAAGTAGTGATTGGATCATATTGGGACAAGAGAGGCACAAAAATTCAAACTAGTTTGAAAAAAAATGGAACAAGACAAATAACAAAAAGTGATGTGATTGGATTGAGACAAGAAAGCCACAACATACAAACTAGAATGAAAAAAATAGAACAAGACAATCGACAAAAATAAGTGATGTGATCGGATTCAAACAAACATGTATATATATTGTTTGTTATTTTGCAATTCTTCTCATTCATTTTCACATTTCTTGTTTGTTGTAAGATATTTGTAATTGTTTCACAATTATTCTTCTTCATTTTCATTCTTCTTCTTCTTCTTCTTCATTTCCATTACTATGGAAGGAATATCAACCAAAATAGTGAAACCATTAAAGTATCATCTTCTCAAAGATTGAAAACCACCGAACTATTTCCAATGCAAAGAGTAAGAACAATCAACCTTTTTCCCATACACCAATTTTCCCCAATTTTCCTATCTACTGGCACATCAATGATTTCATCTACAAGCAAATTTTGCAATCCAAGCATTTAGCATCATTTAAAATTCTAATAAATAAAACGTAACATTAATTGTCTAATTCTACCAATACAATCTCAGCCAAGGTCAAAGCTCACTATCTGGAGGATTCCAAAATTTGTGGCGCAGACCAATGGCAGGCGACACGGGGTGCCACGTAAAGAAGTTTTTGGGCATCCACAGTTTCATCTCATTTAATTTTTCCCTATAAATACGTTAGTTTTTCATCTCATTTCTATACCAATTTAGATTCAATATTCTTCATTTCTTTTGTACTTTCTTCTCTAATTATTAGATTTAGATAAATATATTTTTTAGAATATTTTTGAAGTATTTTTGTAAGCAACAACAAGGATTGTTGTCTGAATAAATTCCAATGTAGTTTCTTTTAAATTGTCTTTTCAAATTTTTTATATTTCATCTTAGATATGTTAAATATGAGTTGTGAATAATTAACTTTTGTTAGCAAAGACATATGTTAAGTTATTAATAAATTAGATTATAAGATAATTTTCTTCGTACTTAATTATGTCTGGATTTAATTAATTGAACTTATGGCCGGTTCAACATCTTATTTCTTTTATTGTATAATGGTGGGTTAAAACCACTTATTTTACTTTATACAATTTTAATATAGCAAATGGCTAGCTGAGCCGCCTAAATTTTAGATTAGTTTCTGAAAACCCTGATAAGGGTGTGTTGGATTTTATCCGATTTTTGCAATCTAATTTGATTATGCATTTCTAAGGCAACATCTATCAAACACTTGGTGTACAATTTGTGTGATAACGTGTTCAATTTGTCAATCAAAATCTAATCTACTAGCTTGATTTCGAGGATTTCACAATTCCTTTCTTAATTCAAATACAAAATATTACAAAAGGGATATACTCAATTCACCTTAGGGTTTTATACAAAACTTTTCAAACCAATTGAAAAACCTAAGAGGGGGGGTGAATTAGGTTTTTATCCGATTTTTAAACCTAATTCAATAAAACACCTCTTTGACAACAAATATCAAACACTTGGTGTGCTAGTTGTGTGAGAAATAAAGTGTTCAAGTAAAATGCAGAAATTAGAACAATGAACACAATGATTTATAGTGGTTCGGTTTATCCAACAAAACCTAATCCACTACCTTGAGTTACCTACTCAAGGATTTATCAAATCCCTTCACTAATCAAATAAATGAGATTACAAAAGAGGCTCACCCAATTCACCTTAGGGTTTTACAAATAACCTCTCAAACCAATCAAGGCTAACTCAACCCTTGAGTTTTACAACACAACCTTGATTATACAATAATCCCACCACTCTCCTTAATGAATCCTAACACAACAATTCAATTCAAGGTTCACCCAAAGGTTTTACAAACAAACCTTGAATACAAAACAACCTACACAAGGCTCACCCTAACACTTAGGGTTTTATGCTACTTGCAACCTTGATACAATTACAATCAATAATAAAAGATAGAGAGTTTGATAGATATCACCTTAATGTGAAGATATATCAATTTGAATCACAATCACCTCTTTGAGTAATGGCTTGTCAAGATTGCTCAAAATACACCTTTGAATGTAAAAACCCTTCTTTAATGATTTTAACAAGATTGATGTTTTGAAAGGGTTTTGGAATGTTTCTAAGATGTTATAGGATCAAGATATACAATGTTTTTGCTCAAAAAATCTTCTTAGAAAGAATTCCAAAGGTTTTGGTATTTAAAGGTTTGTTTCCAACGGTCAAAAAAGAAGCTGTTGGAAACCCACTCAGGAAGTGCGGTCGACCGCAAATCAGACTTGGTCGTCCGCACCATCATCCTCAAGTTCATTGGACAACCACCGGATGATGATTTTTCATCCTCCGGTCGACCGGACTTCACTTGCGATCGACCTCACTTCACCTGCGGTCGACCTCATGGTCGTCCACAAGTTGGCAGATGAACAAATTTGACAGCACATGCATCCACAAGATAAACTAACTTATGGACGATACCTGGACCACTTTAGGTCGACTGAAACATGTTCATTTGTGTATCAACAATACTCTAACACACAAATGATGATTTCAATCAACCATATAAGTTATGGTATCAATCCAACAAGAGTTTATGAACCATATAAGTTTTGAAATCAAGATGCATGGTTTTCGAAATACCAAAACATATTTTAACATAAAAAACATTTTGAAATAACGTTTTAAATTCATAGAGCAACCTTTAGAAACCATTACTCAATTAGAGGTAGAACTAGAGATATCAAAATATATAACTCTAAGACTATACCTCTAGTTCCTATCTAATCCAATAAAAGCTAGTCTTCAAATCTTGATAGTCTTGACTTGTATACTTCCTTGAAGACTTGAAATCCTGTTCTTGCATGGATTAAATCATGAATCCAAAAACTCTATCACTTGTACAAATAAGACATTAGTCCTCATCAATGTTTGTCATTAATCAAAATTAAGACATTAAAAGCTTTAGGGCTTTCACCAATCAAGGCTGACTCAACCATTTTAGTTTTATACAATAATCCATTATACTACAATTAATGAAATACCCACAAAAAATAACCACAATTATCTTCAATTCAAAACTTATCTATCCCTTAGAGTTTTAAGCTATATCCAACCTAAAATACGTTTACAAGAGATGGATAAAATTTGTTTGATATAAATATCAACTTAATTGTGAAGATATATCAATTCGTAGAACAAGGACCTCATTGAGTATTAACTTAATGAAATTGCTCAAGAACACCTTAAAATGATAAAACCTTTCTTGAATGATTTTCTCAATGAGATTGTTTAGAAAGGGTTAATAAATGTTTTCAAGATGTTATATAATGTAGGTATATGAAATTATAGCTTAGAAAACATCAGTACTTCATTTTTCAAAGGTTTGGGTATTTATAGGGTCATTCCAAATGTTAAAAAAAACTGTTGAAAATCCAGTCACGAGACTTTAGGTCGACCGCATGGTTGTTCAGACCATCGTTCGCATATTTCAAGAGTGCCACTAAAGTCTTTCAAATGACATGTGCTAGTCGTTCGAAAATGGTCCGGTCAACCGAAATGTCATGTCCAGCCGACTGCGACAATGAAGTTGGGTTGTCGAAACTCAACAGGCATGCATAAAAAAACTTCAAGTAATTTGTGGACCATACTTGGGGTAACTTTCGGTGGACTAAAAGTCCTCATTTATGCAATCATAACATAAATGAAGTTCTCAATCAACAAATAAATAATGATATTATTATAACAAGTATTCTTAAAATGTTTAGATTTTAAAAATGATCTCCATTGCTTCCAATCCCTCACTGGGATCAAGTTTTTTGTTGTGTGTGAACCTGGTGCAATACACATGGAAGGTCTCTTGAAACATATCTACAAGTCGTATACTGATTAAATCCTGAAGAACCTAGTCTATGAAGTGGAAATGCCAATTCGGTGTGAGCTTTTTGACATCAACCTAGCTTAGGCAGTGCAGAAAGATCGTGTTGCCATGTTGGGAAGATGAGCTCCACATTTTGCTGCCTTTTACATTATTGATAGTATAGTATGAGGAAGCAAGCTTTAATACAATTGAATTCTAGTTCATATTTTGGGTGTAATCATCATATAAGTTGCAGGAAAAAAATTTCCTCAGTTGCTCATTTTTAGAAGGCACTTCAAACACTTGTTGTAGTCACTGAAAATCTTGACCTCCAAAAAAAAACTAATTAAACTAAACTATAGTAAACTAGATTAAATTAATATTTGTTTTAATTAAACTAAACTAAAATATTAAACAAAGTAATTAAATTTAATAATAAAGAAAAACTAGAAAAGCTATAGATGTCCCTAAACTAGTTAATATTTGTTTTAATTAAACTAAACTAACTAATTAAATTTAAATAATAAAAAATAGAAGCTCGCCAGTCTGCAAGCTAGACCAGACTAGCTTAGCCCTCCCGAAAGCCCAATCGAAAAGGGATGATAGTCTGCAAACACAGCTAGATGGACTAGATCCGTCCTCATTAGGTTTTCCAATCCATCTAGTCGAGCTTCCAAACTAACGGTGGCAGACCTCCAATGGGGGCAAAGATGGGTTTCACCCATTTTTCTCCATTGTTCACCAAATTTAATAGATAAAAACGAAATTCAAAATAATTTCCCAATCATCAAAATAATTTTTCATTCATCAATCACAACATTTTATCAATTCAATCATATCTAAAATGAACAAAATTTTAAAAATTTTAACAAATAAAACTCACAAATCTTTCAAAAAAAATTAATAAACATGGTTAGATTGTAGAAAAGTAAGGGTGTATTTGAAAAGAGCTTTTTGTTTTGTTTTTCAAATGAGAATAGTTTGTGTTTGGATAAAAAAACATTATTGAGAATTGAAAATATTTTTTTTTAGTTAGAAAATTGAAAGTTTGATAAAATATTTTTTGGGTCCACGCGATTGATAGTATAAAATATAATTAATAAATTGTTTGATATTATTTTAAAAACATTTTGGAGGTAAATTTTATTTTGAGAGATGTTTTCTTATAGAGGGATAAATTTGAGAAATAATTTCAATCCAAATTGAGCCTTAACCTTTTTAAGTATTTATTTTGACGAAACCATTCCAATTTCAAGATTGAATTTGAGAGTGTGTGAGGATAAAGAAAGAGATAAGTACTTCAGTTTAAGTTTTTTTTTTTTTTAAGAAAATTGGTAAATATGGTAATGTCAACAATCTTTATCAAATATCGTACTTACATCGTTTCCATCAAACCTAATTTGCAAATCTCATTTTAAACTTTTTTATTTTGGTATTCTCTATTTTTTATTTTTTATGTCCCTAATTTTTAAACTTTTATGTACCTAATTTTATTTTTCTTTAAGTCATTTTTGCCAAAACAAAGTCAAGCGACACAAATGATTTTGCATCACATTGTTCCCTATAAAAGCAATTATTTCAAATATTTAATTTGGACAAAACTTCCAATTTCATCCTTATATTAGGTTGTTCCTCGAAATTCCACAAAAATGCCTAGGATTTCCAAAAATAAACTACAATTTTCAAAAAATACACAAAGTCTGTCACATGAAAATCAATTATAGAGCATCAAATCAAGTTAAGGATGTATCATAAAATCACTATAAATCTAAACTTATTTAGGCATAATGTCATATTTAGTTTGTGATCTCTCTTCGTTTGGTGAGATAATGGCCTAATATTTGTTTTTAGTTTTGTAAGTATGTTATCTTTTTTTTATCAATATACAAGGTCCTTCTGTACCATTTTTTGTCATCTTACCCTAACCCAACGTTTATGACCCATTTGCACCGAAAAGCTTGAAGGGTATTTTCATCAATCAATATGCACCCATCCCCCCAAATTTGTATATGTACTTAATATTCTGCTCATCATGTACATTTTCACCTTATCGCTCATTTTTCCAAATCTTTAATCTTAGCTTTTGGGTTCTTGTTTGAGGAAATGCAGTCAAATGACGTTGAGCTTCCAGATGAAAACTCCAGCTTTTGTTCTAGTGGTAGGTTAAGGTGTAGATCCAATATTTCAGGCAACCCATCGATAAGGTGCTTTTGTGATATTGTAACCTTCGTTCAACCTTTTTGAACTGATTTTAATTCGGGCAGATAGTTTATTGTGTGTGAAAAAAGGGTAAGTTGATACACTTAATTCAATTGTGTAATGTTTGCACTGTTTACATTAGACATGAAATGTGTGAACTTTTTCACAGGGAGCAGGGAATTGTGGGTATTTAGAGCGGATTGATCCCCCAATGTGTGAGAGATCAAAGGACGTGATCCCTAAAATACTAAGGAAAATCTCAAAGTTGGGAAATGAAAGAGCATTATTCTAGAAAAAAAACCAAGACTTGTTTGAGTGCTATAATATTGTTCCTAGTAGTCATTGTATTGTTGTTGTTGAAGTAAAATTAGGCTCATCTTATGTTTTATGAGAATGGTCTCTTAGCTAATTACGTTGTTATGTAGAAATGTTGGGTATCTTTGGCTATCATTTTTATTCTTGTATTCAATACACACAACTTCCTAATATCCTTAATTATCGTGAATGCATCATCATCAAATATTTGTGGAAATATGAATTCCAAGAAACTCAATTTATATCTAGGGTCCAAAACTAGACATACACTCATAAATTCAAGAACAACACTTCAATATTTATCAAACTTTACAATCACTTTTTGTGCAATCATTTGTCCCAAATCATTATAGTCATTTGCCATCTTTTACAACTTAATTCTAATGTCACAAATAATAGGGGAAAATACATTCAAAGCTAGAGCTCTTGACTTTGAAAATATTTGAGTGGCATTGTTAAAAATCTATAAGTGATCACATATATGTTGTGCCAAATTCTAATCGTCATCCGATGGCTAGCAAATATATAATCACTCATGTTTTAGCTTATGAAAGACTTCATTATGTGACAATGCATATGAAAGCATAAAAAATATTAAATTTCATCTTGTTTTACAATCTAAAGTAAGCTTCTTGGTATGTCGAATACATATTTCATGTGCAGCGTCTTCAAATCTTTGTACCCTCTTCAATGATGTTGTTCAAAATTTTACACTTTCTCGAACATTTTCGATCTTCTTTTGCATTGTTAAGAATCCATCATAAACTATCAAGTTCAAAATATATGCAAAAATCTCTCATTCAAATTAATGTATTCTTATTAAGACTATTTGAGAGATGATGAATAACAACATCATTGGTAGAACAATTATCAAGAGAAATTATCGATAATTTTCTATCATTGTTCTATTGATTAAGACTCTCCTCTAAGACATTACTTAAGCAATGTCAATTTATATTTATTATTTAGAGAAGAATCTTCATTCATGAGACTCTCATCTCACATGTGTGAGGACCAGGGACATTAATAAATCTATCAATAATAAACAAACCTATTTGATTAAATAAATATAAATCAACATCTAATTATAGTAATATTTAATTCATATTTTATATCATAAGATCTTAATTAATTTTTATTTTCATTATACACTAATTAAATTTTATGTGATTTATTTTTATTTCAATTTCATTTTAAATGTTTTACATAATATACTAATAATTAACTATATACATAATATATATATATATATATATATATATTACAAAATACATTTTAAAAAATAAAGTACACAATTTCATTGCATAAAATACAAAATACATCCAGAATATTCTAATTTGACACTCTAATCATGTTTACATATTTACAATCGTAGATCAAAATCAAGCTCTTTTTTTTCACTTGTTACTTTAATCAGATGTACTTTGAATGGACCAGTAAATTATAAGAACTTCAAGACGCATGAAAGGAACAAAATTCTCTAATTTGAACATCAGATTGTACAAAGAGTTTGGTGAAAGAATAAGTTTATTGGAAATAAAATATTCTTGGAAAGAGATATAAATCTATTTTCAACGATTTTATCAAGAAATAAAATAAATTGTTGACATTAAATAGACTTATAAGTTTATTATGTAAATTCAAATTTAATCAAGAAAATATGTTAAATATTTGTTCTAACATGTCGTAACCTCCCGTTAATACTATGAATGTATTGAATTTTTACATAATGATACATATGCTATCATACATGAACTTAACTTATATCTCAAATCTTACTGTACTACCCTAGTAATGATTTTTATGGAATATGAATAACACCAACCGCTTTCACTTCTTCTTTATGTGCAATTTAAGCAACTACACCGACTAATCTAACATTATTTCTTTTATATATTACATTAATTTTATGATTGTCTAACGTCCTCTCCAATTTAGTTAAAATTTCAATATAAAATTTATCATTTCCAAGATTAATCTTATAAAAAAAATCCAATGTTTTTAATTGTCCTTCCTGTTAAAATATTAAATTATCTTCCTTTTGGAATGTAAATATGCTTTCTTTTCATGATATTGATGTGCATTTCTTTTCTTTTTGATAAAATACCTTCCATTTTATAACAAAGAAATTAAAGAATATAAAGAAGCATGAAATATCTAATGAAATATTTTGAAGAAAATAAATTTTGAAATGGAGAAAAAATCAATCTATTTAAAAAAATAAATGACTAAAAATAATTATCAATTATTATTAATATTTATTTCAATAAAATGTAACATTAACGACAATTTTAAAATCGATCAAATCCATCATTCATAATTTACATTTTATTATTCTATGTTATTTTCAAAAAGATTTGACAAAAATTGACATTTATACGAGGATTCCAAATACTATTCATGATTTTGTCATGTTATAATATGATTTGACAAAACTTGTAAGACAGTAATCCAATTACACAACAACTACATTGAATTATCTACGTAAAAAATTGGCAAACAGTCCTCTATGTAAAACAAAACTTACACAACAGGATCACTCAATTCCACTCTTTTACAAAATCTCTTTACAAATCAAGGATTTCCCACTTTCACTTCGGTTGCAACCTTCATGACACCCCAATCACAAGATATAATAAAGTTTGAAAGAAATACCACCTCTAATGTAGAGAAATACAATATTTATGCTTAGCTACCTTTAAATAATAAGCACGTTTTTTTTATAAAAAAAAAAAACACAATCATCATGTTTATGCAATTCAAAGTAAACTATAAAAATCCAATTTAGACAGAATAAACATTGTAATACAACCTCTCAACACGTCTGTGAAGATCAGATCCCATCCTAAGTGATTATAGCTCAAAAATCAGGATCATCATCAGGAAATAACAATTAATTGATACTCAACAAATCTTACCCTCACTACAATTAGTAACAATATTCTAGAAATTATAACAATTTTCTGATGACTTTATCATTTATCGAAGAAAAGTGACAAATTTTACAACCCAAGATAAAAAATCAAGCTTGGGGGGTGGGTACAATTACACAGATAAACAATAACAGCACAACAATTTCCCAAGACCATTGCGACACAGATTAAGAGCCATAGCAGCAGGTAGGACGCCAAATTATGCACCGCACAAGTTTGATATAATTTTATCGACAGTTAAGACCCACATCAGCAAACAAAGGATTTTTTCACTCTCTGGGGCGAGCAAGCCAGAGAGAACTTAGTGCTCGAAGTCGAGAAAAATAGTCATTGATAGCCAAAAGAGCACGAGCTGATTGTCGAGTTGTCAATATCCGATGCATTTGCTGCAATGTCTGCTGCCGCAAATTGTCAGCCTGAGATCATCAATTTCTTTCATCATTCATATATTTAATTAAATGTTATCTAAATAGGTATTACAACAATCTAGAGCAAATTCATATAACAAATTAAGGCCCCTCAATCAGCCACTTTATTGACTTATTAAAGTTTCTTCTGCTTTTGAGTCAATCGGATTGGAGTCAAATCCCAATAGGCAAAGTGGTACCCTAGAACAACTTCCCATCATCAAAAGAAAGTTGCATTACTAGTGGAATGAGACAACTATTCCAAACCTTTGCGACAGTAATGTTAACCTCTATGTATTTCTAGAACATGGATCTAAGTTAACCTATGTTTAATCACATCAACATGATTATATAAACCTACTTTACTATTTACCGTGCATAGAAAGCATAATTTAGCCCCAAGTCTTAGGGTTTTGTTACAAAGTCAGTTCTAAGTCTAAATCTCGCTAGCCATGGTTCTTGACCCTTCATCCTTTTAAGGGTCATTTGTCATTCTTTCAAACCAGCCATAAATCCTTATCCTAAATCATAAACCTAAAATAAGAGAACTTAGTTGAACCTGAATCATACAATATCTTATCCCACCACTGCATTGCTCCTAACAAGTTTTTCATATCAAATAATAATAATTTAAATGGTAACTGCAATGACACAAGCAGCAACTATTATCAACTAATCATGCAAATTGATAGCCATTTTGCACTAGTTGTCAAATTGGAGGTCTTTTGGCTTTGTACATGAAACATACTGGTGTATGTCGTCCTACTAAGTCAAAAAGAATAAAATATGAATGAATATTACACCTGGAAATGTAAAATAGCAGAATTGACCATGCCATGCAAATCCAAGAGAGAGAATGAGGACGTGTCATCACAACTGGTGACCAGAGGCAGTGTAATGGAAAATCCAAGGAAGAAACTGTTTTTGCTATAGAAAGGGATAGTACACTAAGAGAAGGGCACAAGAGGATATAACAGAGTAGCTGGGAAAAAGTAAGATTTACCAAAATCTTACAGCATAAAATGAACATGAAATCAAAACAGCAGTAACTCCATAAAATCCTTAAGACTGTTCTTCATGATGAATGTTTATTAAATTGAACCAGGGTGTTGCCTCTTTGAATGTAAATCATCTATGACAGTTAGAACTCCCAAATAAAACCAGAAAGATATCATCTAATTAAATTGATCATATCAAGAAACAACGCAAAAGGCTCTAAAACAGCACCAACTCACAGCATATCAGCAATAAAAGTCAAATACTACCAAGATAAGAATATCAATAGAGAATCAAATTGCACAGGATTGTTTGCAAAGAAAAAGAAATTTAATTTGCAAGCTGAAACTGTGCAAAGAAATTCAGAAAAGTGACTAAGAAATATTCTATGAATATTCTCTATTTTATTTAAGAAATACTACCAATATATGATACGGAAAGGTCAATATAATTCAAAGTGATTAGAATTTTGACAAGGCCACCTTTTCATTTCCACTAACACTACTTCATAGCTCAAAGTTCCAAGCCGAGCATCAATAGCAATAAATAAAGTAATATGCTCTCATGCGGACATAAGACAAGACTTGGACAGAGAGATATCTACAACAAAAAAAACTGGCTCCAAGCGGTCTAAAGAACAGTTCGAGAATGAATATTAACACAAGAAAAAATGGTAGATAAGAAATCTGATGTCAATACCATGCATATCATGGTACAAGACCTGGCTGTCAAAAAGCCTTAGAACCTGTGTTATTAGTAAACTTAGGAGGATGTGAGTGCAATATTCAAGAGCTATAGCGCTCTGTGTATGTGCAGATAATGACCTAATGATAGAAGCTTCACTTGGAATATCAAAGGTCAAACCAGAAAGCAGCCTTTAGGAGCCTGCATTATGTCAGAGAATTGAAGTAATTCTGAACTTACTTTATTTTCATTGAAGTTATATGAGATAGCAGTTTTTATATAGCTCATGGGTAGGAGAAATCATAACTTATTCCAGTCTACTTGTTCTGACCTAGCTAGCCAGGGAAAAGAGGTAGAATTTTATATAGTGGGAGGGACTGCTATGAATGACATTAGCTAATCACCGATGAAAGACTTTTAGATTCATGAGCTATATCTGGACATCTTTATATCTTTTTATAACATCTAAATCAAGAGCTATATCTCAAAATCGTTATATTTGTCACTTAGTCTAAATCAAATGCTAAAATGTTTCCTTCAGTGCTAAAAGTATGGCTTTATTATGTATTCTGGCATGTCTTAGAGTTTTAGCACAATGATTTAGAATCGATTATTTGCACAAAAGTATGGTTGAGAACAATTGGAACAAGTTAATATTGAAAAATCTCTCTTTTCCAGGAGAAGCTGGTCATGGACTGGGCTACAACCAGCACCAGTCATTGCCAGCAGTCCAGGCCAGCCTGTTCAGAACAGAACCAGCGCTAGACTGGCACTGAACCGGCTACACTTCTGGTCAGCAGTTAATAAAAAAAAAATCCTTCTTATATTTTTCCTTTTATGTTTTTCTATAGTCAAGCACATTAATTCCATAGACTTTTGTGACTGAATTTTCTATATCTTTATAACGTCACTTGCAAACTGACGGAAACCTTGGCTTAAGAAGTGTTAATTTAAATGGAAAGATTCTCATGTATGTGCACATTCCTAGAGAAGTATGTTCAATACTAGCTAGTCATTTTACTCACACCTTCATTGTTTCTTTTCAAATTAAGAGGTACTGGGCCACTTTCAACCCAATTAATCCCATTGGGATCCAGAGAGGAAGCACCTCCACTTGCTTTGTCGCCTTCGTGACCTGAACCCATATGACCTTACAATCATAGGTGAGGCCAATTTATCAACTAAGCTGCACTTGCTTATCTGCCTCGTGGAATTTTACCAAGTATTATTGGACCTTATGTATTATTCCATCTTGGCACTTGTGACAAGTTTATTTAGGATGAAATATACTTTAGAATTTTCTGAGATCTTCAATAAAGTTGGAGTCTATTTCTATTGTTTTATTGATGATAGTTTTTATTCTTATGTGAGAGGCTTCATGTCCTCAGAGTTTACTCTGGCAACGTGGCCTCGTAAGGTCATGAATCTCAAGGTAGGCCATGGGTCAAAGGCCTAGATGACAACAAGTATGAAAATCACAAACTGAACTTCATTATTTTCTTTGAGGACTCACCTGGTGGATAAAGCCCTCCAGTGTCCCTAGCTTTCCCATTGCCATTGCCATTTGACCCATGTAGTTTGCCACATTTCCTGATGAACCTGAAGGCCCAAGAGAACCAGCAAGAGTCTCAGCCAGTGACTGTTGCAATGCCTCCATTCCCTGTGACAAGGCATCCTCCGCTTGCTGGGATGACTGTTGCAAGTTATTGATAGCCAATACCTGCTGCTCAGTTAAAGGCTCCAACTGATTTACAAGCAGCTGTAAACAAGGCGATAAAAATTCAGTACTGAGAATCACAGATGACCCAAATAAAGTGAATGAAAATAAAACCTTTGAAATATGCAAACAAAAGAACATCTATGCAACATTTGAATTAAGAACAAAAAAAAATACTAAATATGTTAATTTTCCCAGATGTCAGACCAAGAACATAGAATTTCAGCTGTTTCATACCAACTGCAGTCTCCTGAAAGAATCAATTACTGTATTATCCCAGCCCTGCATTTTTCTTTTCCTTTTCATTGCTTTTTATGGTAATATTTATACAAAAGTGTGAAAACCTTACATTAGCGAGAGTAGGCATTTGTTCCCCCATCCTGAACTACAATATACGTAATTTGATCATATTTTGCTCTGGGAGAGACAAAATTTCAAGAGATGCATGGATTACAAATAGAACATGAAGCCTCTGGAAGGCAATTATTCCAAACTTCTTAAAGAAAAAATAAAACAAAGAAAGGGAAATTTTCATTTTCCAATCAGAGATTATGGTCAATTTCCACATTGCCATATGGTTTCACCTGTCCATCAATCAATACACCAACTTCAAAATTAGTGAATTTTCCATCTCCAATCAATTGGCCATTGGTTAAAGCCAAGCAAGATATGTATATAGGTGATTATTATTAAGGGCCACTACGTGATTTCACCCTTTTTGGTCTTAATGATATTTGAGTCATCCAATGGACCAAAAAGAGAATCTAAGGCAGTTTTTTTCTCTCCTTTTTATAATTAAAAGAAAGCTTAAGCAGCCTTCCCATTAGACGTATTAAAGCATTTTAGTGACATCCACCATCCTCTTCCTCACTATTATCAACAACCAATCGCGGTTATCTACCACTCAACTCCAACACTAAACACTTATTTAAATGAAAGATGAAGGATATCTTCTCATTATCTAAAATTCATTATCACTGAAAACAAGAAACTTCTATAGTTCATAGCAGTGTACTGAAACTTCAAAGGTCATAGCGTAGTTTTCATCACTCAACAATCAATCCCGAGCTCTTCAAATGGTGTGATTTAAACCCACTGAAGCCATAGCTACTTCTGACTACTGGTAGAAAGTTCAATCAAAAGAGGGTAGTTGTAGGCGGAGAAGCTCAATTAACCAATTAAAGGCTTTCAAAAGAGGAACTCCATTATCAAATACATCTCTTCTACATGCTTAGATAAAAGGGTGGTAGAAACCTCTCGATTATAATTGAAGAGAAACGAAGTTCTTTCCTTTATGGAGGAGGAAGGACCCTAAGAGATGATGATCTTGTATGCTATCTTGTATGCTCACTGCTATCAATTTTAAGGTCTCTAAGAAGCCAAATTGGTCATTTTCAACCATTTTGTAGTTACTGAAGGATATTTTTCCACTTCCTATATCTCATTTTAATCATTGACTCGTGGGTCACCTGGTTGCCAAAGATGGCAAAGTGAGAAATTTTGAAAGATGGTAAATCAATTGGAGAACAAGTGAGGATTAGATTGTAAATAGAAATAGGCAATAATTTAAGACAGCAAAGTGAATTTGCCATAAAACAAAATAGGAACAATATGGATTACCTTCATGTGTTTCTTTGACATAAGCATGCAAAAGAAATAAAATCTTTTCACATACATACACACTGAGTATATGCATTACTCATCCATAAAGCATGTCTTGGTGGTAAAAATATGAAAATCTTTAGAAGTTGACAGGGAAGAAAGATTAGTACAATTAAAATAGAACCAAAAAATATGGGCTAAAATAACATGTTGTACCTCAAATAGGAAAAGAAAGTGAAAAACAAAGTTCTTATGCACAATTTTTCTGAAACTATGCACACATATCGTGCCACTCCATAGGGGCACAAGACCCATCTGTTAGAACGTATATGTAGATGATGCGGCACGTAATGTGTGGAGAGAGAGAGAGAGAGAGAGAGATACAGAAAGCGCCCACCAGTCTCAGCTTAACAGTATACCTTAAGGAGCTCAGATGAACGAAATCCACCAAGCCACAGGAAGCATCTTTCCGCTGGAGTTTTCCACATGCCTGACAAAATATGAAAGACGTCGGCCTTAGCTGCTTCGCCTTTAATCCTGAATATGTCATCATAGTGAGCCAAGATGCCATCCACAATGATACGGAGTTCACCATCACCAGCATGGGAATTAACAGCTCCTCTTAACTCACTGATTCGCCGGTTATGTTCCTCCAGCCAACGAGCATATTCCACATCGAAAGCCAAGGCTCCTAGAGGAAAGGGGTTCTCAGAAAAACTATCTTTAAAGGAATACTCTAGTATGTAAAACAAATTCAACAGATGAAGATGGACTCCAAAATTCCAAATAATGTCTATTGCAGTAAATAAGCTGTAAATGTGATTTAATGCAGAGCACTACCGCAGTTGCTAAAATGACCTAATCCATCAATAAATAAAAAGGGGATGTGATGTATAGGGGTTAATTCTCAATGTCATCATTTCCATGTCTTCCCCCTTCCTCATATATAGGTCCAACCCCCCAAAAAAAGGAAGAATTATAGGGACCATTAATACTTTTCTGAGCTTCTCTCAAAAAAAATCCAAGCTGGAGAGAGAGAGAGAGATTTCAAAATCAGGTGCCAACATAGATTTTGTGGGTAAATTAAAGGGAACGCTCTTAATTTTATCTTGTCAGAGTAAACATATCATGACTTGCAGATTTATCCACCTGGCCCTAATTACAGGCTAGCATGGCTTAGCTAAGAGAGGTTATCTACCTATGTGCATTTGTTTAAGGTCGCATGGTATACATAGATGTCTGATAAGAGTTGTTCCTTATACAGTAGAAGTAGAAATCCTTTGATATAATTGAAACAAAAAAGATAATTGAGTTGACAACAATCTAAGCTAGCCAAAAGTAATATCATTAGCACCTAATGCACTAGAAGCATAAGTTAATTACCATAATGCAGTATAAAGGCAACATGGCTGCTAGATGGATGATGAATTTTCACTTCAAAATCATTTGATAAAAAATAGATACTTGTACATCCGGTAATATGCAGGAAATTTTTAAAAAAATTCAACAGTCTGTAAAAAAACTTACCATGTAAACTGATTTATCTTTGTTGATAATTACATTACTTGAGATGATACCAAAATGAAATTTGTGTTCCTACCAGAATGAAATCCGAAGTTGGCAAAAAAGCAGAAGATTACATTCAATGCCATAAAAGTAGAGGAGGAACTAAGGAGTTCATGTCTCTCAAGGGCATTTAAACCATATTCAGATTGACTTGTCAAACTAATTGTTTATTATGTAAAATGAAGTATAATAACAATAATCATAATAATAATAATAATAATAAAACAATGAAGTGAAAACTAATATGATTTCTTAGCAAAGCTGTTGGACTTGAAGTATAGAACAGAAGAATGAGTTCTCAATATAACCATACCATTTCCACTCATAGATTGCGATTGCTCTCCTGAACTTGAAATAAATATGCCCTTCATCAAAAGAAAAGACCTTTATTCATAAGATTGAATAAAAATGCAAAAATAAGTGAGGAATAAGAAAAGCATGCATCAACTGTTATTCCAAACACACCTGCTGTCGAGCCCGTTGTAGCTCTTGTTCAAGTTGTGTTAACTTCATTCTACTGCTCTCTAACTGCTGGACATAAGCCTAAAAATCCAGCGATAAGAGTTCAAACAATACATGAGCAAGGAAACCAAAGTTTACGCAAATTACTTAAGTAAAACACCAAAAGTATCCTTCCCATCCCTTCCCATGCAAAATAAAAAATACTCATCCAATCACCCATAAGTTCAAATCAAACATTTTTCTTAATGAAGAGAGAGGGAATTTCATGGAAAGTAGGTATTGCCTTCTAGCATCATCAAACAGCTTGCAAAAACTAAGCGAAGCCTTCATTAGTATTTCCTGAGGCTGTACATTCATTTAGACACAATCAGGCAATCGTTAGGGTATAGGACCATGCCTGAGTATCCAGTAAGTTTCCAGATTCCCATAAAAGCCTTCTTTAGTATTTCCTACAGTATTCAGAATTTAGATCCCCATCAGATAAACGCAAGGGTATAGGACCATGCTTGATACATAATGGGAAATTGTTCAAGAATATAATTTTTTTAGTCAAGCAAAGATTCTAAAATCTAGCTTTAATCTTGGGGATTCTAGTTCACAAGATATTAGCTAGAATATTTAGTTTAGTTCAATTTATGAGCCCTACAGGTTTAGGGGTGTTTAGTAAATCTTATCTTTGCAGTAATTTTCTATCATCTTTATTTATTAGGTTAATAGTGCCAACCACCCCTGATCTTTCTAAAAAATTTGGTTTTAGTCCTCCAATTATTTTTTGGCAAGTTGTTCCCCCTCCCCAAGTCTCAAAAACTCTAAAAAGTTGTCCTTCCATCCATTTGGAACTTTAAGTCCGAACAGATTGCTGTCATGTGATGCTTACACGTCAAAATCTGTTAATAAGTAAGGCATTATCTCATTTCGGTTAGCATGATGATACAATAGAAGACACGAAAGCTTTGGATGTCACCAACACTGAGACTTTAATGCCTTTATTTTCTGGCAAAAATGCTATTGAATTAAATGGGTGTATGCTATCAACGTCAATCCTAATGGGTCAATAGCATGATCTAAGGCCCATCTTAGGCCAAAGGCTACACTCAGACTTATGGTGTGGATTATTCTCACACATTTTTCTAGGTTACCAAATTGACCTCTACGCGACTGTTCAATTCCCTGGCTGCTTCTCCTACTTGGCCTTCACATCACTGGACATCAAGAATCCTTCTTACATGGTGATCTCCAAGAGGAAGTTATATGGGGCAACCTCTTGGGTTTGTTACTCATGCCAAGTATGGGAAGGTGTCATATTCAACGTGCTTAATTAGAAATAGAGCCCACGTGCTTGGTTTGGAAAATTTAGTTATGTCATGGAAAAGTCTGGATGGAGGAGAAGAGCAAGTCCAACCACTCGCAAACAGACCAACTCCCGCAACGTTCTTTTTGTTGTGCATATTGATGATATGGTGCATTGAGGTCATGAGAAGCAAAAAAGACATCCTCTTATCTCAAAAGAAACGTGTGCTTTACTAATAACTGAGACAGGCAGGGAATACTGTACAAAAGTCATGGACATACTCATGTTGAGTGTTTCCCGTACACAGATTTGGGAGGTTCCAAGGTTGACCAAAGATCCACTACTAGATACTGTGTTTTGTTGAATAATTGAAGATCCACTACTACTAAAGGAGAGCTCGGAATGACATGTCCATCTCCAACTCCTGCTTATAGAAGAGCTTCCAGAATCAAGCTTATATTAGGCAATAATATCTTGTCGTGGTAAGTTTTAAGCTTGATCACTTTTCTCCATGAATAATGGTATTCAGGTTACCAATGTCATGACGGTTAAAATTTAGCTAGGTTCACTCATGGACTTGGTTGCACTTCCTACGATTACAATTAGTATTTAGAAATCTGATCCTCCTAGAGAATGAGCATCTAGAAATATCTCAATTCTTGAGCTGATAAATGATGCAGGATGAACCTCTGCTGCACCAACTTCTAGCATACATCAGATAAAAGATAAATATAAAACCAAGAAATTTGGCCTAACCACCATGATCTGTAGCTTCTATGCATGACTCATCAGAAGGCAGATACAGGAATAGACCAAAGAAAGAGAGCAAATGATGGGCGATTATGATATCTCAATTAATTAGATTGCAGTAGCAGTGTTAGTAAAAACAAATAGAGTTGGGATCCTCTAATATAATTCTTACTTCAAGAGATTCATTGCTTCATTGTTAATAAACAGCAGTAAGTACTGATTTTCAGTGACCAAGAATGAGAAAATATAAAATATAAAAAATGAAGTATTAAAAAAAACTACAATATTTAGAATTAAAATTTTGCAGTAGCATAAATCATAGACTGACAGACTATATATATATGTGTATACCCTAAAATCTCTGTCCTTCGCAAATAATTTTTTTTTTTAAAAAACAATGTAAATAGACTTGTCAAACATAGAAAATATCCAATGTAAAAGAAATGTTGATACCTTACTACCTCACCATATTGGTGAAGACACTATAGCCCATGCGATTATCAAATATTCACACACTGTCTTCTAAACTTTTTGAAAAACAGCCACAGTACAATAATATAGGCAATTTCCCGATCATGTTGACGTTCAACATGGAAACAGTACACTGTCCATTAAGAGTGTACAGTATATCGTATTGACACATAAGACTGCTTGAAATGGATACAGCAGAAAGAAGCAATAAAAACAAACCTTACCTTTTTTCTAAGACGACTCTTTCTTGCAGCTTCACGATTTTGGGCAAGCCTACGGAGAGTCTGCATAATTCCAAGATGCTATAAAAATCTATTGAAGAATTTCATTAACATGAGCAGTTAATTAAACCATGAAATACCTTTTGATCCCTGGACTTGTCACTGCCATCAGAAGCCACAACTGCCAGCCCTTGGCTATTTGAAACTGCACTTAAGAATAATAATTCAAATGTTAATTTAACAGGACCGAAAATCAACATCAATATGCAAGGTTTTGAGGAGACGGGTAATAGGATGATGGAATGAAAGAATAACTAAATCAAATACACTTAGCAAATGAAGCAGTAGGATTTGACAGGATTAAACCCTCACCCTAGAATTTTTGTCCTCCGTACTGGCATCGGTTGAAGTATCAGTCCTGGGACTGACATCAGCCATCATGGATTCTCCAGGACTTGAGTTTACAAATTTCGGACTAAATTAGAATTCAGTTGACTTCCTGTAACAGCAGCAAAAGAATAGGACACACAATGTCATTAAATTGGTAATGTGCAGAAAGAGTGGACATCCATAACATTATGCCCAAAAATGGTTCCAAAAATAGACTGGCCTAAGCTCAGTTCAGAGACAGCACCATCAAAGGGGCTAAATAAAATGGATGATTTATATGTATTTTGCCAATAAAAAGGTTTTTTTGATAGTTTATAACAGCCCATCCAATTGTTAACCACTGTGCAAAGTGAAAAACATCAAAACAAGCAATTAAGCATAAAAGACATTAATTTTTAAGAATATATTATATATAATATATATATTTTCACTTGTACTGGTGAAAGTTCAGTTCCAGTATATCATTAGATTTGGCAGTTTCCATCCAAGAATTCCTTGTAGCTCTTAATCTTATATAGGCACTTGCTAAGACAAAAGAAAGGAACAAAAAGGAAACCCTTCGCTCTCCACACACACAAAAGAAAAGGAAAAAAAAAAAGGGAGAAAGAAAAGACACTGGGCTTTTATGCGTATTTAGGGACTCACGAAGAGTAAACACTATGTCAGCAATCAGATCTCCACCGTCTCAATATGATGACTGAACTGAGAAGTGGATGGGAAACAATTATAAAAGAATAGATAACAATTATGCTAAAACTTTCACATGCTTACCCATAAAATTTCCCAATTCAAGTTTCTAGAGTCCTACTATTACCAACTACTACAAAACCTCATCTGGGTTTGAACATGCCACCTCGGAACACCAAACTCAAGTTCACCTCCCACAGAAAAGACAAAGCTAAACAGAATCATCCTATCTAATTTGCATTTAGCTTGGAAGCCATCAGTACATGGACAATTAAAGTTAAAAGAATCAAAACAAGACTAGAGAACAGCAACACATATGCATCATCAAGAAGGGTTAAAAGAAGTAAAAGAAGCACTTACAACTGAAAAACACACAAATCAAAAGCTTAACATTCTCTTCTTAGACTTTTCAATTCATCTCTATCTCTGTGCATCCAACCATCAAAAAAATCAAAAAATCAAGACCCAAAGCTGCTGCTTCTTTATCAGTCTTCTTCCTTTTTTCTTCTGTTTTTTTTATTTTCCCTTTTTATTTCCCCACTGAATTTTGCTTCTCAGCGTTGAAATTCACTTGAAACTTCTCTGCTCTCTTTCAACGAAGCCTTCCAATCCAGCCAAAGGAGAAATAAAATTATGTATTTATGTATATATATTTAAAATAAAATAAAAGAGGTGGTGAAATTTGGGGGAAAAGCCGAAATGGGACTGACGTTTTCTATTTTGTAAGAAAGTGTTCTCTCTCAATCTCTCCTATAGTGTTTCGCTTTCTCTCACACACAATAGCCAATTTTGACTTTTGGTCTCTTTTTTTTTCTATTTGTTTTAGGAAATTGGTCTCATTTTTAAGTATAAGAGACAGTGAAAAGGAAAATG
The DNA here is from genome assembly GCA_019593545.1 of Apocynum venetum. NCBI lineage: Eukaryota > Viridiplantae > Streptophyta > Magnoliopsida > Gentianales > Apocynaceae > Apocynum > Apocynum venetum. The sequence goes on along the minus strand of SRSM01000786.1, from coordinate 2,270 downwards.
AGGTGTCATGATATAAATGCTTAATAGCATCTCTAATATTTATTTTAATGTAAAAAAGTATCATTATCAAAGTATGATAAAATTTTTAATTCATATATTTTAAATCATACATGTTATCATGATCATAACAATGCTAATAAAATTGTCATTTATTTTACATTTTGACCCATTAAGTAAGCATATTTCACATTTGATAAATTTATCAATTATCAAGTAGCACATAAATAATGCAATGGAATATTAATATTATATATTGAAATGTCTTTAAATATTATTATTTATTCATTTGATATTATATAAAATGTCTTTAAATGTTAATGTTTATTATTTGATATTCATTTAATGTACATTTGCATCTCAATTATTAATTAACGCATAATAAAATGTATTCAATGTTAGCATTGAATTCAAAATCATATTAGAAAAAAAAAATGAAAGCCATATTTAGAAATTTAAAATATTTTTTTGTGACATTCACGTATCTTATTATTGTTATTTTCATTGCCTAAAAAAATATTGTTATTTGGATGTATAGAAAAAATCTTATGATAAATGATAGTAAAATTTATTATATATAATAATAAAATATTAATATATCTTTTTAACCTTCCCAAAATACAACTTTTTCCCCTTCTCCTCTTTTTTCTCCCTCTCTCTCCCTTTTGAAAAGCGTAAAAGTCAATATTAGTCTAGATAAGGAAATTTTACAGAAATATTTAATTTAATCTGGATGTTTAATACATTTAGCCTTCGTTATTAAATTAAATTCACGAATAAGTTTTATTTTGGGATATTAAAATTGGGTCAACTTGACTGGGAGACGTTGACAACGGGTTAAAATTAAATGGGTCAGGCCAAATTTATCGGGCCATTCTTTCTATAGTCTAGTCTATGTTATTTCGGATTAAAGGGCCAACCCTTTGGATCGGGCCATATTTCCAGTTCTAGAAGGGGGAGTCTGAACTGTTTACTCGAGTATTTACCAAAATATAAAAATGATTTGTTTCTTATTTTCCTAAAAATAAATAAATAAATAAATATATATAATAAATGAATTAGTCGAATATTTTCGTTTTTTCTTTCTACCCAAGTTCCCGAACTAGTGCTTGTCCTACTCATCGTAGGCAAGAATGCTTTCAAAATTCGAAATCTCTGCAGACGCCTCTTTCTTGCTAGCGTCAATCTTCACCTAAAGCTTTCACCCGGCAGATATAGAGTGGGCATTCAAACAAATGCTGCTTGCCTAAGAATGTCGGGTTCAATTTATAGGTAATAAAATCCAGTTTTTTTTTTTTTTTGTCTTTGGATCTTGATTCATGGAGTTCACAGAGGCTTACAAGCAAACTGGGCCATGTGTTTTCTCTCCCGATGCTCGGTTTCTTGCTTTTCCTGTGGATTATCGTCTTGTGATTCGCGATGTTGTCACACTTAAGGTATTTGTACTATGTATTTTCCTTTAAAAAAATTATGTTGTTCTACTTTAATTTCATTCTGGGAAATGAGTGCAAAAGTATTTTTCCAAGTGCATTACTTGTTGAAATTGTATTTCCTAATCAATTAACTGTTTCAAGTAACCAGTAAAGAACATTGTTGTAATCACTTAAGATTTTGGGCAGCTTAGAAAATTTGCAATGAAGTGAAAATTGTTTGTAAGCAGAAGAAATTTCACCAATCACTCTGATTGGTGTTTGATCTGCATATAGAAAAATGCAATAGTGGTTAAGTATTTGCGGTTGCGGATACGTACTTTGAAACTCGATTTCAGTTAATCTAAAACTAAAGGACATTGTAAGTGCAGGTGGTTCAGTTGTTCTCATGCTTGGATAAGATAACATACATTGAGTGGGCTCTTGATTCTGAATACATACTCTGTGGTCTCCACAAGAGGCCAATGATACAAGCTTGGTCATTGAAGCAACCGGAGTGGACCTGCAAAATAGATGAAGGACCTGCTGGGATTTCTTATGCAAGATGGAGTCCTGACAGTCGTCACATACTTACTACATCTGAGTTTCAACTGCGGTTAACAGTTTGGTCACTGGTGAACACTGCTTGCATACATGTCCAATGGCCGAAGCATGGTTCCAAGGGGGTCTCCTTCACTAAAGATGGAAAATTTGCTGCTGTTTGCACTAGACGTGATTGTAAAGATTATGTCAATCTACTTTCTTGCTATACTGGGAAATCATTAGTGTATTGTGCTGTTGACACGTTGGATTTGGCTGATATTCAGTGGTCGCCTGATGATAGCGCTATAGTTATATGGGATT